>OY759265.1:3800515-3885515 GCA_963662155.1 Lamellibrachia columna | reverse complement strand
GGACATTGTAGTAATCAAGTCTGCTGCTAATAAGAGCTGTTGCAATAGTTTTAGCGTCAGAAAGTAATATATACCGGCGAATACGGCGAAGGTCACGGATATGATAGAAACACGACAATTTTGACAAATATGTTTGTAAAGTTGAAGTTTTTATCAAAGGTGACTCCAAAATTCCGCACTGAGGCTGCTGGTGTGATATTTTGACTCAGGATACGTGTCAGAAAAAACCATCAAGTTTGCCACACTGCTTTGGAGTACTAATTATGAGAAATTCGGTTTTGTCTGCGTTTAACTATAATTTGCTGTCAGTCATCCAGAGGAAGATTTCGTGGAGACAATCGCTGAGTTAATTTAGGGAGCGATTTGTATCCGGGGTAGCCACAGAAATGCAGATATGTGTGTCAACTGCGTAAAAGTGGTGATCCAAGTTATGATTTTGGATGACAGAGCTGAGTGGCGAAGTGTAAAGAGTGAACAGCAAAGGCCCGAGAATAGAACATTGGGGGACACAACACGAAGTGGGGAGTGCGGCCGAGAAACAATTTGCTATATTTAAGCTTTGGTGTCTACCAGTTAGGTATGATAAAAACAAGTTCAGAGCTGTACCAGATATGCCATATCACAATGATAAGCGTTTAATAAGAATGTTGTGATATATGGTATCAAAGGCGACAGACGGATCCAGCAATGTAAGTGCTGTTACTATTCCTTTGTAAATGTTTAGGGTAACGTCATTGTGTACTTTTAAGTGAGCAGTTTCTGTAGAATAAAACTGTTTTTAAGCTGATTGTGACACATTAGATAAGCAATTTTAGCTGATGTGAGACCTTAGACGGCTTGCCACGACTTTTTCCTGTTTTTTTGGAAATAAAGCTGAAATTGGAAACAGGTATGTAACTGTTTAGATCTTCTTTAGGCAGAGATGTCTTCTTAAGAAGTGGGTTGACATGGGTGTTTTTGAAATCATCCGGAAACAAGCCAGAACACAGTGATGCATTTAGAATATCCGTTATCGGTTTGAGCAATGTATCAAGACAAGCTTTCAGCAGTACGGTTGGTAGTGGATCAAGATCACAGGACTTATTTGTGGAGGACATTATTATTTTCTTCATTTCATCAACTGTGGCAGGTTCAAACGATACAAGAATGTACTCGTGGAGAGTCCACGTATATAGTACTTGAGTATGACCTGGGAAAGCAGAACGGATAAGACTGATTTTGTCCATGAAATAACTAGAGAACATAGTCATGTAGAGAATTGATTGAAACATGATTAGGTAGAGATTTAACAAGATTTAACAAGACTACCATCCCAAACACCAAGTTCCAGATGGCAAGTGGACAAGGAAGCTATTGACTTATCGAGAGTCCAACAATTTTCTCATCTATGTGTAGCCCGCCCTTATCAAATATCTGTCAATTCTATTTTTAAGCATATTCACACTACTAGCATTAACACAATCATTTGGCAGTTTGTTCCATTCATTTATCATCCTCTGTGAGAAAGAGTACTTTCTCATGTCCAACCTACACTGCTCCTTAACTAATGCTGCTTTGTGTCCTCTGGTTTTACTGCCTTCTTTGTGTTTGAAGAACATATTCCTATCAACATCCTCATAACCGTTCACTATTTTAAACACTTCTATCTGGTCTCCTCTTAGTCTCCTGTTATCAAACCACATTGTAATAAGCGACTTTCGTAACTAAGGTCTCTCAATTCTGAAACCATTTTAGTTGCTCTTCGTTGTATTCTTTCTAGCTTGTCTATGTTCTTTTACGATACGGCCTCCATGCTTGAATACAATATTCCAAATATGGTCTAACTATTGCTTTATACAAGGGTGCAATTAGCTGTTTCTGCTTACACATGATAGTTCTCCTAATTAGCCCTAGAATTTGATTTCCTTTTGAAGCAGCAATCCCACATTGCTCTGAAACTTTCACGTTAGCACTAAATGTTAATCCTAAGTCCTTTTCTTGTATGGTTCTACCTAGTAAAGCATCCCCCATTTTATATTCTTCGTCCATGTTTCCATGTCCTATGTGTATACATTTACACTTCCTAAAATTGAATAACATTTTTCATTTTTCTTACCATTTAACTAATTTATCTAGATCATCATGTAAATTTTTTTTATCTGTATCATTAGTAACCGTTCTGTATACTTTTGTGTCATCTGCAAATTTGAGTACTTTGCTAGATATGTCATCTTCTTAATCATTTATATATATTAAAAACAGCATAGGGCCTAATACTGATCCCTGTGGTGCCCCATCCAAAACCGATTTCCAGTTTGAAATCTCACCATCTACTATTACTCTCTGTCTTCTGTGTGTAAGCCACTTTTCTATTCAGTTGACTACATCATTACCTATACCATGGGCTTTTAGTTTAAGTAACAATCTTTGGTGTGTCAATTTATCGATAGCTTTCTGAAAATCTAAGTAGACATCATCCACTGGTGACCCGTCATCTACCCACTTTGCAATTTCTTCAAAAAAGCATAAGAGATTTGTTAGACATACCTCTACTTTTAGGAACCCATGTTGAGATGTATTTATTAAATTATGTTTTACAAGGAATTCCACCACGTGGTCTCTAATTAATGTTTCGAGTAATTTACATACAACTGATGTTAAACTCAGTGGTCTGTAATTTCCTGGCTTGTTCCTCGATCCCTTCTTAAATAGTGGCGTAATGTTTGCTTCTTTCCATTCTGAAGGAACTATTCCTTCTTCTAGTGACATAGTGTACTAATTTGCTCAACAATTTCCATAAGCAGTTTTGGTGGTATCTCATCAACTCCAGGTGATTTATTATCTTTCATCTTCTTAATTTTGTTTGCTATAATTTCAGGAGTTACAAATAACTGCCCTAAATGTTTTGATTTACTGCCCTCAAATTTAGTAAATGGAACTGGAAATGAGCTGATATCTTCTGTTGCAAAAACTGAGCTGAAATACTCATTCAGGACCTCTGCCATTTGAAACCCGTCTGAAATTGTGTTTCCCTGTTGTTTTCCAGTGGTCAGACCTTATTTCGAACTTTCTGTTTACTCCTTACATAAGCATGGAAACTCTTGCTGTCATTTTTTATATTACCTGCCATTTTTTTCAAAGGTTCTTTTAGATTTTCTAATTTCAGTTGTAGCTAGGTTAAGTGCCTCTTTGTAATTTGCATAGTCTTCATCCTTTCTGGTACGCCTATAAACCCTCCACATTGTTTGCTTAAACACTATTTTTCTAATAGATTCTTTTGACAAGTGTTTCTTTCTAGACCGTTTTCCTTGTTTTTCAAGGGAACAAATTTATCGATGATACTCTCAATTTCATATTTTAGAATATTCAAACATTCAATTGCAGTCTTATTCATCAGCATGTTATTCCAATCTAGCTTTGCTAAGTATTTTCGCATATCGTTATAGTTACGTTTGTGGAAGTTTCTCCTATACGTTTTTTTATTTTTACTTTCTGATTTTACATTGATGTCAAAGTGTATTTGATTGTGCTCACTGTTACCCAATGGTTCATGTATTTTTACATTGTCCACTAATTATTTTTGTGATGATAAAACTATATCTAATACATTTTCTCCCCTGGTTGGTTCTAGCTCGTGCTGAGTAATCTTCTACAATAATGTTTAATTTGTTTTTCTTATTTACTATACTCCTATCATTTAAACACACGCATATATAACCTGCTTCAGACATGTTTTTTGGACATTTTGTTATTGGTTTATCTGCACTAGTGGCTTCTTGTCAGGCTTGAGGCATTTCTAAGTAACCCCCTGCGCTTCCAGTTTAAATAGTGTTGACTACCAAAAATATTCGTTATGCTAACCATGCCACTGTCTACTGCTACTGTCAGTCCATCCGCAAATACTGCAGCCCCCTTTCCACTTAAATGAAGCCCGTCCTTCATGTACATATCTGCTCTTTCATCAAAACCTCTCCACAAATCCACAAAACCCACTTCCTCTTCCTACCTTCCTTCCAGGCCGTCTGTGTAGAATATGATTTATGCAGTTCTATAGATGACGAGGACTTTCAGAGTTATTTGAGACCACATTTGTGTAAAAATCCAATTTACCTTTGGCCATTTGTCGGTTGCAATATTGACACTGTTTTGAATAACGTGAACTGTCCACCAAAGACGTGCGTGATTTGCGCCATACGCGCTCAAGATAACGACGACGCCTTTTAGATTGTAGAATTGCGGGAGTCATCCATGGAACCTTGAGTACTTGATAGTACTGTCCACACAAATCAGATAGGTGTCCCTTTGGTTTTATGGTTAGGTCGGATTTAAGGATGTCAGCCTTTAAAGCAGCAATGTTAATCTTGTGAATAGGTCTGTAAACACATTGTGTTTTGACTCTACTTTAGTTCTGGAAACGTTAACATCGACAATGACAGTGTGGTTGTCTGATAAACCATCCGAAACTGTAGGTGTTTGGATATTGTAACAAGTTAAACGAATTATGAAGAGGTCGAGCCAGTGGCCATGTATATGTGTCGAAAAGGTAACATGTTATTTCAGATTAAAAGATACAAGGATGCCATTAAAGGTAGTTGTTATTGCTGAAGGTATGTATGTCCAAATGAAGATTAAAATCACAAAACAATATAAAATTATGAATGCATAGCTGCCAAATTTCCAGCAGATCCTGGAATTCTTCAAAGAAATTGGCCGGGTGTCCTGGAGGGCGATAAATACAGACGAAATAAGCGGAGAAAGAAGAATATGAAATTTCAACACAAATGGATTAAAAACTAGAGGATTCGAATGTAAATTAACTTTGAACTGTTGTGATACCAAAAAGCCAACATCACCACCTCGTCTAACTGAACGTTTAACAAGATTTAACAAGATTTGCCATCCAAGCCAAAGGCCCAGATGGCAAGTGGACAAGGAAGCCATTGGCTTATCGAGAGTCCAACAATGTTCATCTACGTATAGCCCGCCCTCCTGAGATATGTGTCAACCTTGTTTTTAAACATATTCATGCTGCTAGCAGTTACACAATCTGTAGACAATTTGTTCCATTCATTTATTGTCCTCTGTGAGAACGAGTGCTTCCTGATGTCCAATCTACATTGATCCTTTACTAATTTTACCTCATGTCCTCTAGTTCTGCTATCCTTCTTGAGTGAGAAAAACATATTTCTATCAATATTTTCATACCCATTCAATATCTTAAAAACTTCAATCTGATCTCCTCTTAACCTCCTTGTCTCTAGAACGTGGTCGATGATGGAAGGTATAACCAGAAGGAGACATGTCAGCAATGCAGGCAGCTGTATCATGTGGTCTGAGCCAGGTCTCAGTTACAGCAAGAATGTCCATTGCTTTAGAAATTAATAAATCGCTAAGTGGTGCTGTCTTATCCCGAATTGATCGAACGTTTGTGGTAGCCAACCGAATGCTACGCCTCACAGCAGGCCTAGGATTTAGACTTACGTCTCCCTCTAGCCATATCATTATTGCTAATTTAAATGTAGGCGTAGAGCGGGGGATTAGCAGCAACTTGCGATTAAAACAAAGGTTAAGACATGCAAGCTGTGTAAAAAGATTGTTGTATTCTCGTGGGTTGGGCAAATGTTGAGATGACAGGGCAAAATCATCACCTCTCGAAGCCACTGAACATGATAAAAGTAAAACACACAATAGAAATAGCGGGGACATTGTCTTGATGACAGTCTGCTGTCCTCAAATGGTGAAATTTTATAAAATGATAGCAATATATAGATTCTAGAAATGATGGTTTAACATTGACAATAAAAATAAACTGTAAAAACAGTTCGCGCTCAGCATAGGTCAACAGCACTAAAACCGTATAGGCACCGTAGTGGTGAGTGCAGAGTGACAAGACGTTGTGCCCGTGCAAAGAAATGTGAGAGGTTTTCATCCCCAGGGCAACGCTGGGTGTAAAAGAATGTACATGAAGATAAAAGACGTTACTCCCGCAAATAATACCATTGAATAACAGAATAACAGAAAGAGACAAAACACTAAAAAGAAAAGAAAAATGGAAAACAGAAAACAAATGCATGAAATAATAATAATTATACGTTGAATCAATCATGAATTAATATTGCAATTAACAATGACTTCACCATTTCAAACGATAGGTGTTCATTAAGTAAATGATGTAAAAAGATACATATGGATGTCAAACTGTGCAATACCATTTTAAACAAAATGCATAGTGTACTAGATACAATGTACACAAGTATAATGTTACACAATCAATATATATATATATATATATATATATATATATATATATATGTGTGTGTGTGTATATATATATATATATATACATATATATATATGTATATATATATATATATATATATATATATATATATATATATATATATATATATATATATATATATATATATATATATATATATATATATATATATATACATATATATATATATATTACACAATATGTTGCAGAAACTTGAACAGATGTTGAATAGAAACACAGTTCAGACATGCTTGAATACCATCTATGAAAGGGGATTGTTTCAAGGGATACATTTTGCCTTAGGGATTATTAATATATCATTTCAGAATGTCCATAGTTATACCTATGTGGATAACAATGTCATGGTAATCACAAATCAGAATATGAATTTATAATGAATTGTTTATGTTATACCTTTCAGTTATTGGACGGAACAATAATTTATACAGTTGATAAGATAATCCCTCTTTTCCTGGAGGAAGATATCCTAGAGTATCTTCCCTCAGGTAGATACCCAGGGAAAGATATTATAGGCGGGCACAATGTACACTATTAAAAAATGTGAAGCTCATTATTCCTTGTCCCTGTTCATTAAGATAATAAGCAATGGAATCATAATTAACATTAATAATTACATGAAATCATCCTTAACGTAGTCAATTATTTGAAACACATCACTATTTTTAAAGTTGGAAAAACTGTTTTATAAGTACTAAACAAACTTCCGACTACCTTGCGTCTGTAATAAAACTATTATTTTCTTCTAAAACGCAAATCACGTATTAAATGAAATTTACGATTTACCGTGATAAATTTAATGCATTTACACGCGCGACCGTATATACACGACGCGGTCACGCATCAATCAGATACGTCTACATGTGAAAACTCCATAACACGGTCCAGGACCGGTTGTGGCTAAACTAAAGGGTATATAATAGATACACTCACACAGTATATACCATGACTACGGCATCGCCTCGCAGTACCTACCTATAGAGATTTAACAATTGACGACAGCGAATTACCAAAGGTTCGATGTGTCTTCGAGCAATCACCGCCTTCTGACACAGGCGCCGAAACTCGTATATTTATACGATGCTAATTTAAATTACAGATTGTTAGCCGCTCCTTTACGGCGTCAACAGAAAGATTTGTTGACAGGAGTGGCAGACGCATGATAATTACTAAATAATTAACCTCAGAATAGGTAAAGAGAGGACAATACATTAGCATACAATACACAAGTAAATATTAAGATGGTCTTGGTCAAATAATCACTTGTTCAAATATCGTACATTATCATAATTATATACACCTCGTTCTATGTTTCAAGTGATACTTCAACATGTTTGATAGCGTGAAATGACCGTGGAAAGATACCTAGACTTAAAGGGAAACAAAAGTAAATTTGTTGGGCCTATGCACCTATTAGGGTTACTAAAACATAACCATTTGTGCATACAATTAAACATATCATGACAGTGGTTTACTAGGAAAAACTTTAGCACACAATATCTTGTTTTTAAGGAACGCACCAAAATGTTTGATCACCCTACGTCACGAGTGTCAGAGTCTAGAAAACAATTATTTCTTCGACGCATATGGGCTAAAAATATCAGAGTAATCCTTTGAGAGGAAGTGACTGCTAACACGGCACAAAGTTTACTATTATACCTGTATATATATATATATATATATATATATATATATATATATATATATATATATATATATATATATATATATATATATATATATATATATATATATATATATATTTATATATATTTATATATATATATATATATACAGGTATAATAGTAAACTTTGTGCCGTGTTAGCATATATATATATATATATATATATATATATATATATATATATATGTATATATATGTATATATATATATATATATATATATATATATATATATATATATATATATATATATATATATATATATATATATATATATATATATATATATATATATATAAATTTATATAGATATATATATATATATATATATATATAATACTAAACTGTTTGCCATGTTAGCATATATATATATATATATATATATATATATATATATATATATATATATATATAATACTAAACTCTCAAAGGATTACTCTGATATTTTTAGCCCATATGCGTCGAAGAAATAATTGTTTTCTAATAAACAATTGACAACTCTAGACCATTCAGAAATATTAAAACAATAATGGCCATATATATATATATATATATATATATATATATATATATATATATATATATATATATTTATGCAATACTTAAGAATAATTCTATCATATATTTAAGATTATTTCGTATATAGCGCGGTATTCCGTTTAAAACGCTTTATATTTCACCCCCTTGCAGTACTATTCCTTTGCACTCCATCCCTGGCAGTACTGTTCTTTACACTCCACCCCTGGAAGTACTGTTCTTTACACTCCACCCCTGGAAGTACTGTTATTTACACTCCAACCCTGGGAGTACTGTTCTTTACACTCCACCCCTGGAAGTACTGTTCTTTACACTCCACCCCTGACAGTACTGTTCCTTTACACTCTACCCCCTAGCAGTACATTTCCTTTACTCTCCACCCCCTGGCAGTACTGTTCCTTTACACTCCACCCCTGGCAGTACTGTTCCTTTACACTTCACCCCCTGACAGTACTGTTCCTTTACACTCCACTCCCTGTCAGTACTGTTCTTTACACTTCACTCCTTGGCAGTACTGTTCCTTTACACTTCACTCCCTGGCAGTACTGTTCTTTTACACTCCACCCCCTGGCAGCACTGCTCTTTACACTTCATTCCATGGCAGTACTGTTCCTTTACACTCCACCCCCTGGCAGTACTGTTCTTTACACTTCACTCCTTGGCAGTACTGTTCTTCACACTTCACTCCCTGGCAGTACTGTTCCTTTACACTCCACCCCCTGGCAGTACTGTTCTTTACACTTCACTCCCTGGCAGTACTGTTCCTTTACACTTCATTCCCTGGCAGTACTGTTCCTTTACAATCCACCCCCTGGCAGTACTGTTCCTTCCATCACCAACAGTTCCACCACCAACTCGACTTCTATGGAAAGAATTCAGCCACGCTGAAATTACTGAGTAAGACTATTCGTTCATACACATCTACCATTGTCTATAGACATGTACTCGTTTACACAGCCGGGTGAACTGAGGTAAAGTGGAGTGAACGAAGTCGCCTAAGCTACGAAACGTCAGCGAGGGGATTCGAACCCCTGTCACCTCCGTAGAGAGTCCGACATTCTTATCACTGCGATACGAATAAAGACACAATAGAAGATATTTCCATTCCACAGTAGCGGGTGTGTTGAGAGACCGTATTTTTTGTCAACAAAGAACGGAATTTAATGTGTGTTGTTTGCATTTCAAACACCGATACAGTTGCGTATCTAGGATCTCGTCAAGGGGAGGCCAACTGAGGCCGACCCTAGTCACACATGCCACCCATGCCACCCATGCCACCCATGCCACCATGTAGCGACGCAACGGAAACAAAAGAGGACAACAATTAAGCCAAATGGGTGCCTGGCGCAATGGCCTCCCCGCTAAGTTCGCCACTGCACCGATACGTATTATCAGGTGGAACTATTGACCCGTTTCCATAACATAACTTCATTTTCTCGACTGCAATGTCAAACACTATAATTGGCCGTACTAAGTAATTATAATGTATTCCCTGGAACTGATCACGACTTTTGCACCTATCCCGGTAAACACTGATCTTAAATATTCTTATGTTTAGACCATGACTCAGTAATACCTGCTGTGGCCTTTATTCTCTGCTTACAGGTTGTGGTGCAAACATAATCAATATTCATTGATATTCATGATACAACACCAATCCCATTTGTTCTTGGTATCCCATCACTTAATTAAAGTGCTAACAAAGCAGATTAAATGAGCCAAGACCATCCTCGAATGGACAACGAATAAGTTTATTATTGTAATATTCTCAAGAGAGCATCAGTGTCGAAGTTGTGCTGACGTCGTAAACAACTATTTGGTCTGAGGTGCCAAGTTTCCTGCTTTAGGAGGGAGATCTCCGTCTTATTTACCAATTCTTCACGTCTCCTCCTTTCCTTCTTTTTCAAGTAATCTCCTTCTTTTGAACATATTCCATATTTGTTATACAAAATGACGACAGAGTGCATAAAATAACCCCCTGAGAACTTCATTAAAACAATTCCTTATTGCGGAAAGGGGTTACCCCTTCCCACACGCCTCCTTCCCTCACACTCCTTCCCACACGGCTCTTTCCCTCACCCTCCTTTCCACACTCTACTTCCCATACACCTCTTCCCACATCCTCTTCTCACACCCCGTACCCACACCCTAACCACACCCCTTCCCACACGCATCCTTCCCTCACCCTCCTTCCCACACTCTCCTTCCCATACACCCCTACCCACACCCCTTCCCACACGCATCCTTCCCACACCCTCCTTCCCACACACCCCTTCCCACACACCCCTTCTTTCACTTGTCCAGCAAGACAATTTCCTTTATCCTAATTCTTAAATGTGGCACGTGTCGTTATTTGTATTTGACGTACGAACTCCAGTGGCGATATAAAAGCAACGCACCGTTTGTATTAATACGTTGTACGTCTACGAGGAGACACAACCAGTATTCAGAAACTAACTGGTTCTCTTTCTATTTGTATCGCGTCTGTCTGAGTGGATGAGTTACTGTGTCGTTGTCTACCTGTGTTACTGTGTCGTTGTCTACCTGTGTTACTGTGTCGTTGTCTACCTGTGTTACTGTGTCGTCGTCTACCTGTGTTACTGTATCGTCGTCTACCTGTGTTACTGTGTCGTTGTCTACCTGTGTTACTGTGCCGTCGTCTACCTGTGTTACTGTGTCTTCGTCTACCTGTGTTACTGTGTCGTTGTCTACCTGTGTTACTGTGTCGTCCTCTACCTGTGTTACCGTGTCGTCGTCTACCTGTGTTACTGTGTCGTTGCCTACCTGTGTTACTGTGTCGTTGCCTACCTGTGTTACTGTGTCGTCGTCTACCTGTGTTACTGTGTCGTTGTCTACCTGTGTTACTGTGTCGTTGTCTACCTGTGTTACTGTGTCGTTGTCTACCTGTGTTACTGTGTCGTTGTCTACCTGTGTTACTGTGTCGTTGTATACCTGTGTTACTGTGTCGTCTACCTGTGTTACTGTGTCGTTGTCTACCTGTGTTACTGTGTCGTTGTCTACCTGTGTTACTGTGTCGTCGTCGTCTACCTGTGTTACTGTGTCGTTGTCTACCTGTGTTACTGTGTCGTTGTCTACCTGTGTTACTGTGTCGTTGTCTACCTGTGTTACTGTGTCGTCGTCTACCTGTGTTACTGTATCGTCGTCTACCTGTGTTACTGTGTCGTCGTCTACCTGTGTTACTGTGTCGTTGTCTACCTGTGTTACTGTGTCGTCCTCTACCTGTGTTACCGTGTCGTCGTCTACCTGTGTTACTGTGTCGTTGCCTACCTGTGTTACTATGTCGTTGCCTACCTGTGTTACTGTGTCGTCGTCTACCTGTGTTACTGTGTCGTTGTCTACCTGTGTTACTGTGTCGTTGTCTACCTGTGTTACTGTGTCGTCGTCGTCGTCTACCTGTGTTACTGTGTCGTTGTCTACCTGTGTTACTGTGTCGTTGTATACCTGTGTTACTGTGTCGTCTACCTGGGTTACTGTGTCGTTGTCTACCTGTGTTACTGTGTCGTTGTCTACCTGTGTTACTGTGTTGTCGTCTACCTGTGTTACTGTGTCGTTGTCTACCTGTGTTACTGTGTCGTTGTCTACCTGTGTTACTGTGTCGTTGTCTACCTGTGTTACTGTGTCGTTGTCTACCTGTGTTACTGTGTCGTTGTCTACCTGTGTTACTGTGTCGTTGTCTACCTGTGTTACTGTGTCGTTGTCTACCTGTGTTACTGTGTCGTTGTCTACCTGTGTTACTGTGTCTCTCTTTTTGGGTATTCCCAATACGTGGATCGCCAGGTGTCGAAACATAATGCTAATGTCAGCTTATGGGCAAAATCGGTCACAATGTTGCTATTTCAAATGTCCTAAGAACGATTTTATGGACTTATCTTACGTTTTTTCAACAATTGCCTAAACACATTTCATCTCTGTGTAATCAGCCCAAATAAAATAGAAATTTTGCCAGGTGCCGTAACTAGACCTTTGGCACCAGGTTCAGAAAATCGTGTGGCACACTTTGGTGTTGTGAACAACTCTTCACTGATATCTCGTCCACAGTGTGGCGCTGCTATCTTTATTCATTTATTAACATATTATATAACTTTCACTATAAAGTGTTCAACCATCACCTTAGATAAAAAATACTATATTTCTAAATAAATGTATTTCACTTCTACGGAGTGTCGGTGCGAATTTACCCGTCAACTTCGATCGAAGCTGTCAGCAACAATTGCCCCCGAAGTACCAGCTGTTCGCTTTCGCTATCCCCCCCCCCCCAGCGAAATGCTCCCAAACGTATGGATGGCGGAATTGTGGATAAGATCGCGCATCTAACGTTCAACTGCCTGTAAAAGTGAAACAATGCACAAAAAATCACAAAATGTGCGTGACTGGAAGAACAATTATTCGTGCTTACTTAAGAATTAGTTTTATAGAAGACGTTTAATAATTGTAACAGTTACTGTCTGATTAGACATTTTTTTTCAAATGCAACACATTGTTGTATTGCTGCAAGCAATTAATGTTCGTAATATTTGTTAAACATGCAGTTCATATGTATAATTTGACAATGCATTTGGAACACGAAGAATTCAATTAAAATGGTAAATTTAAAACACTAACCGCATGCACGCATGCCTCAATTCAAAACATAAATTACCATTTAAATGCACCTCGCTTGAACGAATCACTTGTACTCAGCAAACTCATACATATTTAACTTATCTAAACATTTCCAATTATTAAATTATTGTTCGTTTCCGATTAGTAAAATACTGTTAAATTAACTACACAACATAGCCATTGGACTTAGTTGGTTACGAACGTAAGCTGAGCTCCAAGTATTAGGCATATGGGATGCTACGCAATTTAATTGATCAAGGTGAACAATTATTGTGTACGAATGGAATCCAACTTTTTATTATTGTACACAGGTACGCATGTAGTAATATCTGGTAATAGCGCGGATTCACTCTTGCCCGGTTGTGTCGTACGCGCTCTTGTCCTACATACAGACCAGCTCCTGTCCTACAGACAGACCAGCTCCTGTCCTACAGACAGACCAGCGCCATAAACTTGACAACAACATTTTGCAAGAAAATCTTTATATTTCACTGTTGGTAACATTTCGGATTAAGTGTCCACAAAATGACCATAGTGTGAACAACTGTGTAGAAACATTACATTCACGTGTAGAAACATTACAGTACGCATGTCGAAAAACTCCATTTACCTCTCGTACATTGTTCACATTTTCCATTTTCTTTTTCAAGTAATCTCGATCTTTTCCATATTTTTTGTACAAAGTGGCGATAGAGCGCAGAAAATGCCCCCCCCCACGAGATAATCATTAATACATTCATTATTGTGGAAAGGGGTTACCCTTCCCCCAACCTACACCCCTTTGCACACCCTTCGTCCTCTATTTCATATCCAGCAATAGAAAATCCTCTAAATTCTCAAATGTGTCCCCTCTTGTTGTTTGTATTTCATCGACGAACTCGGTGGATCTTAAAGCGACGCATTTGTTGTATTAATACGTTGCATGTCTACGAGGAAATACAGCCAGTATTCAGAAACTAACTGTGCACATGTTTTGTTTATATCTGTCTGCCTGTTTGTTTGTCTGTCAACCAGACTTTCTGTCTGTCCGTCTAGCATCTGTCTCTGTGCCTGTGTTACCGTGTCGTTGTACATATGTGTTACAGCACAGCTGTATGTCTTCCTTTTTGGATATCTGCATTACATGACACGCCATTACATGACACGCCATTACATGACACGCCATTACATGTACCGCTTGTACAAAGAGAACTACGCTGATGGTCACTGTTGGGGTGTAACAATAATATTATATTTAATTATCGATGCATCGCAATAATCGATGTGACGATGCAATACTATCGATATTTATCGTGGATAGTACACTTAATTACACACTTGTTCAATATGTCCCGAGTGATAAATGCGGTATTGAACGATCGTGATACGGACCGAACTAGATACTTACTTCAAGACGCGGCCACCCGGTCGAAATGGCGCGTGCGCTGACGAAACCAAGCCGCCCGACTCCACTGTCGGTGGACACCACACCGGACTCACGTGTATCCATGACGAAGTCAAGCCGCCCGACTCCGCTGTCGGTGGACACCACGCCGGACTCACGTGTATCCATGACGAAGTCAATCCGCCCGACTCCGCTGTCGGTGGACACCACGCCGGACTCACGTGTATCCATGACGAAGTCAAGCCGCCCGACTCCGCTGTCGGTGGACACCACGCCGGACTCACGTGTATCCATGACGAAGTCAATCCGCCCGACTCCGCTGTCGGTGGACACCACGCCGGACTCACGTGTATCAATGACGAAGTCAAGCCGCCCGACTCCGCTGTCAGTGGACACCACGCCGGACTCACGTGTATCCATGACGAAGTCAATCCGCCCGACTCCGCTGTCGGTGGACACCACGCCGGACTCACGTGTATCCATGACGAAGTCAATCCGCCCGAGTCCGCTGTCGGTTAACACCACGCCTGACTCACGTGTATCCATGACGAAGTCAAGCCGCCCGACTCCACTGTCGGTGGACACCACGCCGGACTCACGTGTATCCATGACGAAGTCAAGCCGCCCGACTCCGCTGGCGGTGGACACCACGCCGGACTCACGTGTATCCATGACGAAGGGTAACTGTGCAACTGTAATAATTGAAATAACATGCTTGCCGTCGCAACAATTAGAATACAAATTAGACAATTGGCCTATATATCAACACTCTAATAGACTGAACAATGAATTCGAATGCTCATATAATTATTTTTCAAATGACCGCGGTGGTATTACCAGCGCGTGTCACTGGCTGCAGTACTGTTCCAAAGCGTCAGTGTTGTTGATATAAAAACATTTTGTTGATTTTGTGTCTTAATGAATTATTCAATCATTATAAATGGTGTATTCCGTTTGTTGCGGACACAGTTTATTTTGCAACGAACTGAGTTTGTTTTTGGTAAAACAAATAACTTGTTTTTGCAACTGTTTTGGATAATTTTATTTATTTATCGACCTAACATCAACAATTGTCTATTAGAGCAGCGTCATTGTGTTCTCGCTCGTGTCTACAGCCCTGTTCCTGTGCAACTGTTTACTTTGTGTGCTCGCTCGTGTTTGTCTTGTGTATTTGAATCACATCAGTTATACTAACGAATGTAAGTTTATTTAAGACATTACAAAACGGCTACGTTCATTCCTAGCCGTTAATGTTAACGTAAAAGTTTATGTCTACCTCCGAATCAGAACACAGTTCCTCGTACAACAAACATGGAAACTGAAGTCCCTGGTAAACACGTTCACAAGATAGAGCCCCAACACATTTGTAACCCGATTTATTCACATCGTCTAATGTTATCCTGAAAACGCAGTAGGCAAAGCAAAAGCTACAATGTAAACATTATACATATTATCGATGTTCGTTGAGTAAATTATCACTTCCCTCACTTCCTGTTCCGAGGTCCCTTCCCAAGACGATAAACACACAGTTTCGTCCAATCCAATAATACTATTATCACATCTTACGATGTGTTATATTAATATGCATGCATACATTAGATGATATAGGTTGCATTAACTATGTTAGTGTTAGCACTCGAATGTCTTCTTCGTCAAACGATCTCGATTGTATTCTTTCTGTAAACCAAAGCGTTTATTGCTCACATCGATGTTTTGTCAGCCAAGTTCCTTTCTCTTGCTGTATTTTGAACAGGTGTTTAACTGCAATGCTTTGTTCGTTACAGTTCGAGCCTCCAGTGCACTTCGAGCCTCCAGTGCACTTCGAGCCTCCAGTGCACTTCGAGCCTCCAGTGCACTTCGAGCCTCCAGTGCACTGCTCGAGGAATTGCATGACAGCAACAGTTAGTGTTTGGTTGCAAATGGCAATAAATTGCTTATTATCAAAAGATCATCCTCTGCGCCAGACTACCTGGACATCTCCACGTTCCGTGCCGACGCCTGCGGTGAATCTCTCTTGACGTCTTTGTATTTCCAGGATGTGGAATCGTCTTCGTCTGGAGCACGGATTGCATGTGTAGTATGAGTGTTCCATACCCTCTGTCTTGTTACATATGCAAAACAAATATGTTTGACATATTAATGGCATGCTCCAAAATATATATATATATATATTTTGGCCACATTATGAGTTATGAGGTATAATAGATTGAAAAAGACGATACTGGGAGAGAGAATAGTGGCATGGAAAAGAAGAAGAGGCAAGCCATGACAAAGATGGGAGAAAGACATCACATATGTCTTCGGAACGGCGACAGCGGCTGCTGGAATAGTCAGAGTAAGACATTGGTTTCGCAAAAAGGGTTGCGCAGGGACGACCTGAACATTATATATTCAAATTGAAGAGAGATAATAACATCATTATAACATTAAACGTCGTAAGTAAATGGTGATGGCTTGGACGTTATGGCAAGTACTGACGATGGACATCAGAGTGGTTAAGAATATATGGAAAACGAAAACCGGGAAGACAGTATATAAGGAGGGAACACGAAATAGTAAAGATGGCAGGGACAACAGGTGTAGAAAAAAGACCGCGCAGATGGCGTGCATTGAGAGAGGCTTTGGCACCATGTGGGACAACAGAGTTGCAGAACAACACACCAACGCTTACTGTTCTTACATAACTCACGTAGAACACGGAAAGGCTTGGTTGCCTGTACAACTTCCAAGTTAACTTGTGAAAAGTTACGAAACAGTTGCACCAAAACACCCCAGTGCCAAACATTCAAATCAAATAATATCCTACACAAAATCTATATCATGAGAATCTAGACACTCCACACATAATGATGGTGTACACCAAAGTGTACAATACTCACATAATGATGGTGTACACCAAAGTGCAACCCATACAAGATTTCTAGCAGAAAAAGCATTTTATAAATTTCCTTTATCTCAACCCAGTAAAAGTGTCGAAGGTGAGAACGTAAACATATTTACTGACTATTCACTGACACAAATCAACAACTGCTACTATATTGCAAGATAACACAAGGATAAACAATATCAGTATACATCAGTATACGACGAGTTTTCCAATGATACCAAACATGACAACATTTCGTTTATCTATTAATTCGTTGTAAACAAATCATTTTCCGAAATCTTGATTCGCCGTCGGTCGCTATTCGGCGCCACTAGCTCGACTCTCAATCACTGAGTACGAGCGCTAGGTGGCGTAAGTAAACACACTGATTCTATACAACTCACGCGATTTCCGATATGTGACAGTCACGATGTTGCTATTTTAAATATTCTAAGAACGATATTTATGGACTTATCTTACGCTTTTTAGACAATTGTCCAAACAAATTTCCTCTCTGTGTAACCCGCACAAATAAAACAATCTATCAGTTTTGTCGCATGCTGTAGCTAGACCCTTGACACCAGGTTCAGCAGACCAATAGAAGTCACAATGTCGCTATTTTAAATATTCAAAGAACGATATTTATGGACTTATCTTACGGTTTTTTCAACACTTGTCCAAACAAATTTCACATCTGTGTAACCCGCACAAATGAAAAATAAAACATTTTGCCGGATGCTGCAGCCAGACCATTAGAATCAGGGAACTGCAGCCAGACGATTAGAATCAGGGATGCTGCAGCCAGACCATTAGAATCAGGGATGCTGCAGCCAGACCATTAGAATCAGGGAATCGCAGCACCAGGTTCAGGATATTTGGTTATGTAAATGCAAAGTTGGCGCGGCCCAATTCTCTCTACAGAATGCTAATATTTTGAGAGCTAGGATGTTACCCACTATCAATCACAATAAGAACAAATAATGGTTCTCTCTTGCACAAGAATATTCAAAAGTAATGGGGAAGATCTTAATGAGGTCATGTCTATCATTATAATCTTCAATATAAAATATTCAGTCTTCACCTTAGATAAAAAGGTGCTCTATTTTTAAGTAAAGGCATTTCACTGCTACGGACTTGCGGCGCGAACTGCCCGTCAACTTGTGGCGCGAACTGCCCGTCAACTTGTGGCGCGAACTGCCCGTCAACTTGTGGCGCGAACTGCCCGTCAACTTGTGGCGCGAACTGCCCGTCAACTTGTGGCGCGAACTGCTCGTCAACTTGTGGCGCGAACTGGCCGTCAACTTGTGGCGCGAACTGGCCGTCAACTTGTGGCGCGAACTGCCCGTCAACTTGTGGCGCGAACTGCCCGTCAACTTGTGGCGCGAACTGCCCGTCAACTTGTGGCGCGAACTGCCCGTCAACTTGTGGCGCGAACTGCCCGTCAATTTGTGGCGCGAACTGCTCGTCAACATGTGGCGCGAACTGCCCGTCAACTTGTGGCGCGAACTGCCCGTCAACTTGTGGCGCGAACTGCCCGTCAACTTCGTTCGAAGCTGTCAGTAGCAATTATTCTCATGGTACAAGTTCTTCGTTTTCGCCCCCCCACCCCCCCCCCCAGCAAAATGCCCCCAAACGCAAGGATAGTATGTTTCTCACAGTAGTGGGAGGCGTCGCTTGAGCGAGATCAGTAGTCAACAGTGGCCCAACAGGTGTTCACCCGAAAGGAAAATAACAGAATTGTTGCTAGTCGACTAGAGCCGGCGAACCCCCTGGGGCTCGTTTCAATAGAGTGAATGGGGTAAATAGTGTGTGTACAATAGGTCTAGCCAGTAAATATATTTATAAGAATGAAATAAAGCATTGTTGAGAATAATAACGTGTATAATTTGTTACGTGGGAAAAGAGTTTAATCTGAAACTTCTGAATCTAATATTTATAACGGCGCTTGTTCCACTTCGACTTGTGTTCGTGTTCTAACCATAGAGTTACATCACTACTCATCCCCCAATAACCACGAGCGATAAGCCAGCTAGCTGGCAGGACGCAGACGTGAACCACTGGACAGCATCACATCATTGTACGGCAGAAACAGTTGAATCCACTGGCATGTCATGTCATGTCAAAAATATTTGTCTAACATATGTAAGTAAAAGTAAAGACGTACTCACGCACTCACGTACGCACGCGCGCACACACACGTATACGAGCGTATGCGTATACGTGAGTGCGCGCGAGCCTGTGTATGCGAGCGTATGTGAACACATTGTAATGGCACTCATGGTCTACCACTGTATGTTACGACTCCATGATTTACATTCATGGACGTCACCTCGTGTCCTAGATAACACAAATAATCATGAAACAAATTTTATGGATATAATTTTACATAGATATTTGTTTACAAGTAGTACGTATTTAAATAGATCACACATGTATTTTATCATAGACACGTTTCTGCCTTTTAAAATATAATTGTTGAAGCTGACAATGTGGATTTACTGTGGACACATAAAGTAAGAGATAATTGCCTATAATGACCGAAACATTGTTGACGACATGACATGTAAGCGTTGAATGGATTCACAACCGATGTCTACAGAATTTAGATTAATACGTGTCTATAGTGTATGTCACTCGCACCAACGTCAATACATGTGCACTGCTGGATCTGTAATATTTCATGCACGAACAGTGTACAAAGTGTACAAAGCTGGTGAAACGGTGCACTGATATCCACTTGTTATCTTTGATGCACGGGCGGTTTGAATAGCTGATGTTACGATGTTTTAAGCACGAATCTGCTTAAGCTGCATCGCACCAGGCTTATGATTATTAATGCGACCGATTACTAATTATGTGCACTTGCTTACGTAGGCATCAATGCGTGCGTGTGTGCGGACGTGTGTGCGTGCGCGCGTGTGCGTGTATGCTTGTGCGTTCGTGTGTGTAGCTGCGAGTTGTGTTCGTACGGATGTGTAGACTTAGTATACAAGTAGAGAAACGTTTTTCGATACATGTAGGTACGGAAAGCCAACTTAGCAATAGCGGTTAGTTCGTTGACAAACCGGCGTGGCTTGACGTGTATATATTGCACTACGTCGTTATGACGAAATATTCGATGATGTCATCGATATTTGCGAATCCTATGCACTAGCGACCGTGGCATGGACAGCGTGTTCACTTGGAAGTGTCGTTAGGTGTCAAATCAGTAATAACGTTGACACTGGTGACGTCACTGTCACGAACGACGTTCGCCGACACTTTAAGAAGTCCGTCAGTCGTCATGCCCGCCTTAAGTGTGGGCGACTCGATCGGGAACGGCAGGAGAAACTCTCTGGAGAGCGAGGCTGACAGCTTACCAAGCCGGTGGTCCTCCTTCCGGTCTGCGCTCACCAATAACCGGTCATTGCCTTTCAACTGTACAATGACGTCATCGGCGTGGAAGACACGACCGACCTCGACCAACAGATGCAATGTCTTGCCGCCGTCGTCCGTCGCCTTGATGACGGGCGTATTGAGCGGCTCCTCGCTGTGCGAGTCTGCGTCGCCGCTAGGGGGCGCGTCGACCTTGAGCGGCGCCTCGATGACGAGTCGCCCGTCGACGTCCGTGCAGCTGAGGCGGTGCGCGTCCACGTCTCCGGGGAGCTTCACCCGCCGACAGAACTCCGTCGTGCTCTTCCGACCATCGCGGCTATGTCGCTGCGTCGCGTGCACCACGAGTCGACTTCCGGCCACCTTCACGCCGATGTTGCGTCGCTCGTATCCGGTGACGTCGAACTCCATCCGGAAGATGCGGCGGCCGGTCATCGGGCACGTGGCGTACCATGGTAGTCGGAGGTCTTCGTCGACGCTCTCGCCACTTGCGTCGAACAGCGTGTCTTCCCGCTTCGTCACGTCGATTTCGGGGAAGCCGGAAACGGAAGTTGCTTCGGACGACGTGTTGGTCTGCGTCGCGCGCGAGCTTCCGGTGCTTGATAGCCGCTTCCGACGTCGCTCGATCCCGTTGCTAGGCGATGGCTTCGGGCGCAGTCGGAAGGTCTCGCGCTGCACCTGTGCGTTCGTGTCCCACTGGCGCAGGACGGAGGCGGCCTCTGCGTCCATCGTCCTCTCAATGACGCTCTCTTCCGCGTCGTCGCTCTCCCGCATGACGGGGGTCGCTCTGCCCGGGACCTCGCCTGTAGCACGTCTCGACGTCCACACCTGCAACATGGCGATCACACTGGACAGAGTATTCGGCAAATCGTAGTTTTTATGTTATGTCTTCATGCACAATGTCCTTACGTAGCTAACACGTGGCAACCAGATACTAAATATGCAAATATATATATATATATATATATATATATATATATATATATATATATATATATATATATATATATATATATATATATATATATATATATATATATATATATATATATATACGCAGCACAAGTGTCGTAGTTCGTAAATCTTCCCATTTTCCTCTTCGTTGACACATTTCCAGTTAGGAAGAAATTCCCTGAAGGAAATGCCATCTTAAAATCACCGGGATTTCATACGTCTACAGTGAACCGGAAAGAAAAATCATGATCTGTGCCCAAATACCAACGTTGCGCGCAAATTGACACGGCGGAATGTGGTGTCGTTTCCGAGGAACGAACACTCGATATACATTAATCACATTCCGTGTCTTCACGTTACAGTGTTTACTAGTTAGACTGCCACCGGTCGTTTAACTAATTATGCACCAAATCGGTGGATTAACACTGGCGAGGTATCAGCCAGTGTTAATCCACCGACAGGTGCATAAGTAGTGAAAAAACCGGTGACAGTCTAACTAGTAAACACTGTAGCGTGAACACACGGAATGTGATTAATGTACATCGAGTGTTCGTTGCCATCCAAGGCAAAATACCTAACAAGTGGACATGGAAGCAATTGGCTTATCAAAAGTTTTTTAAATGTTTGCTTTATGTGTAAACCGCCCTTTTTGAGATATTTGTCACTTTTCTTTGTTTTTAAACATATTCACTATGCTAGCATTTACATAATCAGTAAATCATTTATTCCATTCATTTAGTGTCCTCTGAGAGAATGACTACTTCCTGATATCTAATCTACACTGATCCTTCACTAATGTTACGTCGTGTGATACGTCGTGTGATATGTCGTGTGATACGGCCTATGCCGGTCTATGGACGCACATCACACTCACCGAAGCAGCATCTACGAAAATTACGGTGTCTGAAAACAACAGTTGTTGCTAAACCCGTACCGCTTCAATATAAGTAACGCTATTTAAAACAATCATCATTCGCTTGAGAAGTTTGTTTAACCGTTTAACTCAATACTCGTGTACAATTTAGGTGGAAGTTATTCCAATCTTATTGTCGTCCCTACGCAGGACTTTTATTTCAAACGTCCAAATGTTTATTGCCCGTGGTTCAAAACCTGGCGCCTCGTCCTAACGGTAGTTCATTAAAACCTGGCGCCTCGTCCTGACGGTAGTTCATTAAAACCTGGCGCCTCGTCCTAACGGTAGTTCATTAAAACCTGGCGCCTCGTCCTGACGGTAGTTCATTAAAACCTGGCGCCTCGTCCTAACGGTAGTTCATTAAAACCTGGCGCCTCGTCCTAACGGTAGTTCATTAAAACCTGGCGCCTCGTCCTAACGGTAGTTCATTAAAACCTGGCGCCTCGTCCTGACGGTAGTTCATTAAAACCTGGCGCCTCGTCCTGACGGTAGTTCATTAAAACCTGGCGCCTCGTCCTAACGGTAGTTCATTGAAACCTGGCGCCTCGTCCTAACGGTAGTTCATTAAAACCTGGCGCCTCGTCCTGACGGTAGTTCATTGAAACCTGGCGCCTCGTCCTAACGGTAGTTCATTAAAACCTGGCGCCTCGTCCTGACGGTAGTTCATTAAAACCTGGCGCCTCGTCCTAACGGTAGTTCATTAACACATCCTTTCATACCCGCTACTGTGATGTGTAAACTGCGATGTTCCTCCGAAACCAGTTTCACTCCTGTCATTTCTCATCAGTTCCTTCTGAGTTTTGTCACATAGATAAGTTTTACTATGACACTTGTGTTTAACAGAAAGGGTTACATGCTGATAAAATAGTGCAAACCATTTTAAATTACATAGACGTAATCGAAGGTTCGGTTAATCAAATACATTCAAATAGGTATGTCCGGTATTTTCTATTACGGACAAGGTACACACGACAAGTAAACTACGTGCATTCATATACATTCATACATTGACAGGTTGAATGGCTTATCTAGGCGCCGTGTTCATATTTTGACGTTGCAACTATTTGAGTTGGAACAGGACCAACATGCTGTCTAAGCCATAGATCCCACCTTTCAAAGCGCCTACGTTTGTAGCGCTATTCATGAATGTGGCTACTATTCAGTTGCCCGATGAAATACACCTTCGACTATGTATCGTCCGAGACGCGGCCAGCATATGTGTCACTCTTTGTTTGTTGTGTATTGTGTATACAACGGTAGAACACAGGTACCGCGAACTGCCAAGTCGTCGTCAACGATTATAACATGTCCATTATATCATAACATTGGACTTCGCTGATAACATAATCAGCCGTTTAGTAGAATCAAATATATTGGCTGGGTTTATTAATTCCATGCTCATGTTATATTAGAATTCGCCGCTTAAGTGAATCAGCCGCTTAATCTAATCAAATTGCTCTGGCCCGAAGCAATTATATTAATTAGAGTTAACTAATATTATATTTCACCAGCAGATGGTGTTGCATACAACAACGTTGTACCAGCCAATCATAGGCTCTCGAGAGTCAACGCTCTTTCTCTGCTGGTCTACGGTTTCGCCCATTTGATGATGTAAACAGTTGCCTGGTTTAAATGTTATTGTTGTAACGTATATCACACGTATATCACACGTATATCACACGTATATCACACGTATATCACACGAAGCTCCGGGGTCAAGATGTAACGTACATCACACGAAGCTCGTGGTTAAGTTCAAGATTGAACTGACCCGGACTCTCGATCTAAAGATCAAACATTAAATAACACAGAAACCTTGTAACCAAGTATCATTCATTTGTCTTCTTTTTCGATTGCAGATGTTCTGCATAAGTCAGAGACCCGGGGCGTGCAATACGTATTCTCGTGATTTTGTTTTCTGTAACAATTATTCTATTTCCCAACAAGTGTATTAATATATCAGCAGTTTAATTAACTATATCATTGCAGCATTGTGTAGTTACACCTTGACAGACAGGCTATCCCAGTATAAATCACTATTGAATGGAATAATGCAGTCTATCATTTGTAACAGCGGCACGAGACGGTCTGTAATTAACGTGTATTCTACAATCAGGACTGGAGTCTACAATACATTCGTGTATCCATTGAATAATTGAATAGCGTGTGAAATCGCGCGTGGCGGTCACACGTTGCTGAATATGAATTGCGTCATAACAAAAAGAGACAGATAGATATTTGTACGGAAAGATAGTTGCGGAAAGAGAGTTATTTCCCGAAAACGTATTAATCAGTGTAGTATAAATCTCAACATCTGTTGTTCTCGTGTGTAGTATCTAACCGTTGAATGGGTGCCTCAATCAATGCAGAGTATGCATTAAGCTTAAGCTTTCGACGCTTTCCATACATTCTAAACGTGAGTTATTGAAAATGAAATCCATATTTAACTAGAAGCAATATTATAGATGGTTGTTACCTTTTTAGTTCACTTCCACTTGAATTGTTTGACATAGAACGAGCCGTTAATCTTGGCTTACTACAATACACCTTTGATTTAGCGACATCAATACTATAATATAATATACTATAATATAGTATCTGCCTCAGTTTCGCCTGTATGGGTGTTTGTAGGCGTGCTCGGGGGCCCATGGAAATGGTTCGTGCATTAGAATATAAAAATTCCTCCCGGGGTGGAGTTATTACGAATGTGGACGTGTGACGTAGATTACGTAACTGAGAAAAATAGTTCGTAGTTACGTACACTTGCTAGCAGCGCTGTGCGTGTTTTCTATTATTTTTCCGAGTTACGCGATCCACGTCAAACGTTCACATAAGTTACTTCGAACAGTACGAACGCTTCGTGAAACTGGCAGTTGGGCAGGAAGTGGCTGGGTAGAGCAAGGAGTCATAATCTCTTGCAGTTGGGCAGGAAGTGGCTGGGTAGAGCAAGGAGTCATAATCTCTTGCAGTTGGGCAGGAAGTGGCTGGGTAGAGCAAGGAGTCATAATCTCTTGCAGTTGGGCAGGAAGTGGCTGGGTAGAGCAAGGAGTCATAATCTCTTGCAGTTGGGCAGGAAGTGGCTGGGTAGAGCAAGGAGTCATAATCTCTTGCAGTTGGGCAGGAAGTGGCTGGGTAGAGCAAGGAGTCATAATCTCTTGCAGTTGGGCAGGAAGTGGCTGGGTAGAGCAGGGAGTCATAATCTCTTGCACTGGCTGCCTTTTCTGCCGTGCAACACCGGCCAACTCGGCTAGTAAATAATAACAAAATACATAAGCGTACAAAAGTAATACAATTGCATTACTATCCCACGCTCAACTCCACCGGATTTGATTTGTGCTATTTTACGTCATAGACGTCCGTTTCAATAGACCCAAATACCTTATGTTAGCTTAGTTCTTACACAGACGCCATGTTCGTTGCGCGCGCATTGGCAATAAGCACAATACTACTGAATACAAACTTAATCACACTCTCACAAATAGCATCGATACATCACAGTGACGTGTTATGCAATACTTGGCCACGTCAATCTACAGTATATTGCAGCTATCAAAGAGATATCACGAATATAGAAAGCTTGCCAAGACGGACTGAACGCTCGGTTACAATCGTGTGAAATGTAATAAACTTGGCAGACAACACAACTGCAATGGTTGTTTTCCAGACTCGTTATCTTCCGCAGAACGATCAACAATCTCGCCGTAATCTGAACCGGCTACCTACAGAAAGCTACAGCCGCGGTGTCGCCGTTCAACTACGGATCACACAACTCAGACATGTCGTATATAAAATAAAATACGATTTCTATCGCGTCTAAATCCTCGGAAACCGGAAGTCATAGGTGCATCAAAGTAATTTCGAAATGAGGATACGATGTTAGTTGTATTGTTGTTATAGTTGTTATTATAATACAATGTTAAAGTTATTATAATATAACGTTAAAGTTGTTATAACACGCTTGAATACTCCGGGGAATTAAGGATCGTAAGCAAAGTTACAACGATAAGTGTTCAGATGACAGTGAAGTGTCTTTATATTGTCTACTAACCTAGCAAGAGTAGACAGTCTCAAAGAGTTAGTGCGACAACCGAAAAGTTTCAATGTGGTTTTCGATTCTAGGAACAAAAAGGAGGTCAGAATGAGATGATCAAAGCTGCTTAGACTATCGTACATGAGTGATAAGTTAATGTAAATGTGCCGGTTGCTTATATGAAAGTGCATGATAGGTAATAGTACACGTTTAAGGATAATACGATACCTATCGGCCAGGGCACCAATGCAGAAATGTACAGAATGACAATGAGTGAGAGAAAGGAGAAGAATGAGTAACTACCCTTGCCAAACAACGTTGCACACTTTCCTCCCGTCGGATCAACGTCGAACATTCTGACCAAGAACTAAATCGACGTCTCGCCAGTGACAGCCGCTGTTGGTGTAGACTGTATGTGCTGAGACTTGTCTTTGATGCGTCAGATGTTTCATTGTTACCTGTACAATTAGTTACCTGAATAATAGCATCCGACGTGTACACTGAGAAGAACATTAGCTTATAGGTAAACGGTATCTGGTTTTAAAAGGACGATTCAATGCGCTGTACTCCTCCCCACTGACATGCCTGATCATGACAGAAAGCACCAATCCAATTTCTCACAGGAAGCATTCACCCATACCACAGTTTATGCAAAGGTTATTAATCCACAACAATGCTATAATTCCACCAGTGCATCCTCGCGCCAGGAGACTGCCGAGTACAAAAGTACCCCTGGCAGATAACCCCGTTGTTATCTGCCAGGGGTACTTTTGTACTCGGCAGTGCCCCTGGCGGCGAGGATGGTAGGACGGGTAATTCGTGGAAACGCTATTTGAAGTTCGGCGGGGCGCGTCTAGTTTCCAGAAAGATGTCGACCAAGACGTCGAGCATTGCACTAGCGGGATTAATGGACAGTCTCACTGCTTCAAGCGTTTCGCTGAAACTGCATTACGGCTATCTACGTGATCAGTTAAATAGGCCATACTTGATGCGTTGATGTATGTTAGGAGCTTGTAACATATGGCTGAAACTGTCTATTCGTTTATGTTTAGCCATATACATATATGGGATCGTGAAAAGGATATCACGGGGGTAATAAAGGCCTATGAGTTGCTTCTGGGGTGGAACTATTACCGAAATAACTCTGAGCCGAATGGGGTAAAATATAATGCCCCTAAATGCGTCTTTGTCTTTAAAGCCTAGGAACTATACTTTTGCAATCGAAAATGACGAGCATATGACAGTTGTAAAGAAAACTAATTATCATTTTAAGTAAAGATGTGATTAGCTTCCATCTGCCCACAATGACGGGCATAATTAGTATTGTATGTGGTTAATTAAGTTTATCCTAAAAAGTGGGAAATGTGCACAGTCCAAACAGTTACTCTGGGAACTTGAATAATTGATAATTGCATATCGTGTCAAATACAGGCATTCATAAGTCATAGAAAAGTGTTCACCTCCATACACAGACACAGTATGTAAAATGTTGGCATGCAAACAGTTTCAGGTGCAAAAGTAATTGAGTATTCCCAAATAATATTTCAAGTGAAGTTTAGTGTTGCTAGAACAAACCGAAATGCTCTAGCAAGTTTCTGCAATAGCTGCCACTGAAAGATAAACTACATCTAGTTATCTGAACTTATATTAAATAAGGACTACGCCAAAGTATATTTATCAAGACAACGTACTAGACCGGACATTTTTGCAGCAAAGAACCACAACATTGAGCAAAAGAAGGAAACTGAAGGAAGCCCACAGATGACATGTGGTGTACGACGGTGTTATGGACTCATGGTGCTTGACGAAACATAGGTCAATGACAGCTAGGTGAGCACACCTCGTTGACGTCATAGCAGTACGGCAGTGACAATATAGGATCTCGGAAAGGGAATCGGAAGAGGGGTGATCCTAGTCACCCATTAGTTTGCCTTGCCACGATGTACTGGCGCGACAGATTATTCGAAGAAAAGATTATATCACAAAGTCAATGGGAGGTCGATGACCCTCCTGCAATACGCTACTGCAGTACGGAATAGTGTACAGGTTTAACACAAATGCCACGTTGATAGCGAATACATGGTGTATAACCACCTCCAACGTTCAAGCAGTGAAAGCACCTGTAGCTTTTGTAATTGTAGTGGCTATACGTGAGGCACCTACAAGATATTTGTTCACGCCACACCTCCAAACACGGCGTACTAGAAACGAAAGGGAGCCCCCGAAGCGAGGCCTACCTGACCCCCAGTCCAACAAGCCTGGGTCTGATATCACCTCCGACAGGTGTGCTCAGGTAAAGGGTTAACACCTGTACACTAGACATATGACTGTAAACAACAGGTATTCACTGATACTTACAGCCATCGCAGAATCGGTGCCGTATGTCCAACTGTACAACTGACCTACACTGATGGCAGTCGGCCGAGTGCCAGAGACGTAAACACAGTTAACGGGCATCAGCCACTCAATACATACACTGGCTTGCCCAACGAAGCGTGTCTCGCTTGTCGCACGAACATAACACGTCTGGGCGACCCACTCGAACCTGCTACAGCCCGCGGCGCCACCAGCTGGCGAGCGTGTGAATACTGTCGACTGACGTCGTGGGTCAACCGCACTTACACGAATGACACAGTAACGACCTAACTGTGTCAACACGACACACAACAAATGCCGCGCAGCACGCAGTCAACGACATACAAACACCGGCACTACATGCAAATATACATAACGGCCCACCACGCCTCGCCAGTTATTGTAATAGGCACATATATTATGATATCTAGTACGGCACGGGAGCTCTGGTAATTGCCGTCGAACTGTGTATAGAGATAATCAATCGATGTGCACTATTAAACGCACGCTGACAGCTGCCGCTCAGTGTTGGTGTAACAGTAGTAATTACAGCCTTCACAAGCTCTTTCTTGTAGGGGAGACTGGGGCTAGTTGAAACAGTTTTAGCAGAAACAGTTTGAAATTCGTTTTGTTTACCACAACACATTGCACGTTGGCGTTAGCGTATACACACACACACACACGCACGCACGCACGCACGCACGCACGCACGCACGCACGCACGCACGCACGCACGCACACACACACACACACACACACACACACACACACACACACATTCTGAAATTGGGCCATTACAGAATTGGCCTGGTGTGGTCGGTTCCCCCACCTTTGCTGTTAGTTGGTGAATTTTCAATTACCTAGATTTGATGATGTCATTTTATATTATGTATGCATATTGTATTCTTACATAATCAGTTGGCTTACTACAAAAACTCGTATACAAACATACATCTGACTTGTACTTTTGTCTTCAGCAAACTAGCCACCATTCCGAGTCAATAACATTAGCAAGTAGCATTGTCCCACATAAAGGCACCTTTTGATTGAAAATCAAACGGCGTTTATGTGAGCAATGCGGCCAGGTTCCTATTTTTAAATAACCCTCTAGGCCGACTAAAACACGTGACCATTTAATCCAATCCTACGATCGGCCTCGCTTTCAATATTTTCAAGAGTCAAAGGTAAACATTTTACTCTATTCTAAAGAAAATTTGCCACCCTCCTATCCCATCTGCACCTGTTTTATTCAGATTTCTAAGTGGGTCGGTTTACTGATTGGCTGTTATGGCATGTTGTTCAAAATAATGTCTGAATCTTGTCAGATGTGTGGATCTATTGTCATACTATTGTCATACTATTGTCATACTATTGTCATACTATTGTCATACTATTGTCATACTATTGTCATACTATTCATATTCATACTTTATAGTTAAATATACAGTGATTTGTTATTGCTATCGTAATCATCGTCAGGGGTTTTAGGGCGAGGTCAGGAACTGATGCTTTCCCCTTGTTTGTGGGTAATAATGTGTACACAAGGTTTTTACCCTTGTTGTTTGTAGAATGGTGGGGTCCTCCACCTGCGTGTGGTCGGTTCCCCAGCTTTGCTGTTAGTTGGTGATTTACCTAGATTTTATGATGTCGTTTTATATTATATATGCATATTGTATTCTTGCATAATCAGTTGACTTACTATAAAAGCTCGTATACAAACATACACCTGACTTGTACTTTTGTCTTCAGCAAACTAACCACGATTCCGAGTTAATAACATTAGCAAGTAGCATTGTTCCACATAAATGTATACACATCTGCCATTTTCTAATATATAAAGCGAATTTATACGTTTAAGAATATCCCAGATACAAAGTCAGATACTGCTGTACTTCAGGAGGATCTGGGCAAGCTTCCAAAATGGGAGATATCATGGAAAATGGAGTTCCATTCTAAACATATCGGTGTTACAATAACCTCAGATCTTCGGTGGAATACTCATAAGAATAACATATCATCAAACGCAAATATATCATTTAGCTTCCTCCGGAGAAACCTACGCGTTTTTATGCTAGTACAAACCTGGCTTCGGGGGTCCGACTTGAACGTGGGACGACACGTCACCCGAAGCAGTCAAGTCAGGTAGATTGTCAACATTGGTTCCGTTGCTTACCGGTCTCCTCGCTCTCATCATCGTCACCACCACTGTGGCCCTCTTCCGAATCTTGATTTATCGGAAGAAGAAAGGACAAGAACAGGAAGAAGCAGATCGCCAGCGGCTACTGAAGGAAGAAGAGGAGGAACCGCAAGGAAATGGTTTCTTGGACTTGTTTGGATTCTGATTAGATTCTGGTAGACTGGTGTGTGCGGGATGGATCAGAGGTACGCCATACTGGTCTTACAAAACAGAAGCACCCCGCACGGAGTTTTGCTGAAACTGAACGACGCCTTGTCATATGCATATATTTTACGATAGCCTTGGCGCCGTCGGAGATGGTGATGTTTTGGTTTAATTTTTTTTTCGTTTTAAGAAAATAAATGTACCTTTTTCACCACGTGACATGTGCATATGTATAGTAGATATATATGAGAAGTTTGGGAGCTCCATGTGGTCGCTTTCACGGTTAGGCCAGAAAGTAGAAGATCGCCCAGGTAGGTATTGTGGTGTGAACATTGAGAACCAATATAAACATATCATTGCCACCAGATAGATAACACAGGTTAATTACTATCAGAACCAGGACAGGGGAGCGTTTCACTAACATTCTTACGAGCTCTTAAGCACGATTTCGCTCCTACAAATCAATTTCGCTCCTTAGCCATGATCAAACAGAAAATTTCGTTTCACTAAGAATAAATCATAAAAACACTCATAGAAACGCTCTTAAAAAACGCTCCTAACTTATGACGAGGTTAGACCGCTCATCATCATGACATCATAACTTAAGCAAAACATATCCATCATAAACAGTCAAATTTACCTAACTGCGTATTATCTTGACTCCACTTTTACGTGGAGATCCAGTTTTTCACCGGCAAATAAGTTTTCAAAATGCGAGCTACTGAAGGAAGAAGAAGAGGAATTTTACATCACTGTCTCACGGTTGACAAGTCGTTGTGCGCGCTGTTTTACGGCATCGCGAAGGTGAAGGTTGTTCGCGAATCCTTTGGCTTTGCTATTACATTTTGAACAAAGTCAAGGTTATTCGCGAAACCTTTGCTGTTCAATTTTGAGCAATTTTTACTGGTGTCTAACCAAAATATGTACAAGCCTAACCTTCATATTGGTATACTCGATGACACAATTTCGGTTGGTGCTCTCTGCGAGCCTTGTTATTAAAAAGTGTGTGTCAAAAAATCACTTGTCAAAACAACAATTCCCCGATGTGTCACAGAAATAGTATCCTCTGTGACACGGCATCTTCTTTTAAAAATTATGTTTTCTCTTCACTCAGAAAATGGACACCAGAAGGCAATCGGAAAATCAGTTGCCCCAATACAACCTGGTGAAAACTAGAAACAGACAAACAAGACCTGGGGAGGAAGACTGTGGTACAAGAAGACTGTGGAACAAGAAGACTGTGGAACAAGAAGACTGTGGAACAAGAAGACTGTGGAACAAGAAGACTGTGGAACAAGAAGACTGTGGTACAAGAAGACTGTGGTACAAGAAGACTGTGGAACAAGAAGACTGTGGAACAAGAAGACTGTGGTACAAGAAGACTGTGGAACAAGAAGACTGTGGAACAAGAAGACTGTGGTACAAGAAGACTGTGGAACAAGAAGACTGTGGAACAAGAAGACTGTGGTACAAGAAGACTGTGGAACAAGAAGACTGTGGTACAAGAAGACTGTGGAACAAGAAGACTGTGGTACAAGAAGACTGTGGAACAAGAAGACTGTGGTACAAGAAGACTGTGGAACAAGAAGACTGTGGAACAAGAAGACTGTGGAACAAGAAGACTGTGGTACAAGAAGACGGTGGAACAAGAAGACTGTGGAACAAGAAGACTGTGGTACAAGAAGACTGTGGAACAAGAAGACTGTGGAACAAGAAGACTGTGGAACAAGAAGACTGTGGAACAAAGTCAAGCAGGTGGCCAAAGACACAGAAAGCTGGAATAGGTGCGCTGCAGCCTTATGGTCCATGAGGCCTGAAGAAGATAGGTAAGGTAAGGTAAGGTAAGGTAAGGTAAGGTAAGGTAAGGTAAGGTAAGGTAAGGTAAGGTAAGGTAAGGTAAGGTAAGGTAAGGTAAGGTAAGGTAAGGTAAGGTAAGGTAAGGTAAGGTAAGGTAAGGTAAGGTAAGGTAAGGTAAGGTAAGGTAAGGTAAGGTAAGGTAAGGTAAGGTAAGGTAAGGTAAGGTAAGGTAAGGTAAGGTAAGGTAAGGTAAGGTAAGGTAAGGCCATATGAAACATGACCCACCCCTGGAGCTGCCTTTGTGTAAGTGTTTAATCAAAATATATTTATCTGCATAAACGTAATTCAATAATATGAGTTTAATCTATTACCTTCTGCTCTGCTGAACAGCTTCTCTTGCAATTTCAACCAAAGTGTGTGTTGGATGCTTCCTCTTTGGAACTGGTAATTGCAAAAGCCTCTCGGCATACTTCTTGAGGCCATTGTCAAACTGAACACCAAGGTTGATGTGTGATATCCGGCATGGCCATCTTCGATTATGGGTTGAATGGATTGGTAAAACAAAGGGATTAAATCATTTATAGTTTCAAAACTATACAGTATGTGGCGCTGCAATTACATGCAAGTGTGTATATCGGGTGACACAGGGAGTAATCGATCACACGGTTACGGGTGGTTGGCATTTCTGGATTGCTGAGTTAAGGTTTTCAGTCAAATATAGGGTCTGGTACCCGATTTGAACTTCCAGATCCGGGATGCGGATTTCCTGGGTACATTAGCATTTGGAAATTCCGTTCTAATAAATTGATGTCCGGATGCAGAGGTTTCCAGATTATCGATGGCCGGGTTAACGCTTTAAAACAATTATTCAACTATCATTTAGATAAGGCATCATTATATTGTGCATTATGCAACACAGCTTTAAAAAAAAGTCTACATTTCACTGCATCTAAACTTCATAACATGCTTACATTAATATAACTTATTAGCATGGGTCAAAGGCGGTATTATTAAAGGCATACCTCTCCTTGACAGAAGAGAATTGGTACGACCTGACACTTTTGTAGCTTCTTCGACTTTAATCAATGCTACAAGTGAATCGGATTCCTTGTTCTAAGGCATGAACCAGATGATAATGTTTAGCATGTTTTTGAAACGTCTAGATATATAACTGCATTTTGGACAGTTACAGTTTGTTGGACTAGCACCAGCCATTTGAAGTAAATAAAACTACTTAATAACGCAGAAGTTGGGAAGAGCAAACCAATGCTATAATAGTATTGAAAAGATGACTGGTCTTAACTTTTTCCTTGACAATCAAGACAGCTTTACTACCACAATTTAATATCCTTTTTTGCCAGCTATATGATGAATGCACTAGTCCAGAAATAGCCTTAGATGAATATAAAAAATAATAAATTAAATTTACTTTGGATTGATTTGGACTATAATACTAAAATGATAAGTTGGCCCTAGCAGACGTGCTGCAATGGCTGGCCCTAGCATGGAGCACGCCGCGCCGACCTGCTGCAATGGCTGGCCCTAGCATGGAGCACGCCGCGCCGACCTGCTGCAATGGCTGGCCCTGGCATGGAGCACGCCGCGCCGACCTGCTGCAATGGCTGGCCCTAGCACGGAGCACGCCGCGCCGACCTGCTGCAATGGCTGGCCCTATCATGGAGCACGCCGCGCCGACCTGCTGCAATGGCTGGCCCTAGCACGGAGCACGCCGCGCCGACCTGCTGCAATGGCTGGCCCTAGCACGGAGCACGCCGCGCCGACCTGCTGCAATGGCTGGCCCTGGCATGGAGCACGCCGCGCCGACCTGCTGCAATGGCTGGCCCTAGCATGGAGCACGCCGCGCCGACCTGCTGCAATGGCTGGCCCTAGCACGGAGCACGCCGCTCCGACCTGCTGCAATGGCTGGCCCTGGCACGGAGCACGCCGCGCCGACCTGCTGCAATGGCTGGCCCTGGCACGGAGCACGCCGCGCCGACCTGCTGCAATGGCTGGCCCTGGCATGGAGCACGCCGCGCCGACAATGTCTTGAAATATTTCAAAACCAACATATAACAAAATACGATATTTCTATAGCGCTATAATTACCTAGTATGATGTGAACTAAACCCAATGCGCTGTATAATAGTTTAAACATTATTATATGAAACAATAATAATGCAACTAAAGGTTTATACGGAATTAAATAGTTAAAATAATAAATACAATTAATTTAAGGTGGTTCAGGCGGCTAGCGTACCAGTTGATTTTTTTATTCATAACATGCTAGGATATACTGAACTAAATGTCGACACCACAAAAATCACCAGGCACTAACGTCATATTTCGCCAATCCATCCTTTAAAAATGCAGTCCTTTTGGAAATCCCCTTGAGTTCCCGAAAAAGCGACAGTGTTTCCATAGTAACGACCTCGTGCACTACGATGTTTGAACCAGCTATATCCGTTCGTCTTGAAAGCGGACCATATCGTCTGGTTACTGTAATGCTAGTACACATAAGTATTATATTTACCTAAATCATGTCCTTAAGCCAGCAAATATCAGCGTTCAGTGAGCATTAACTTTGGCACGAACGGAAATGCCGACGCGTATGCGACCAGGTGTCTACGCGGGGTAACTGGCCAATCAAAATGACTGTACAGACACCCTGCCACGTGTTTGTTAGATGGTTGGCGTAACCTGATACCATAGACGACGACACGTTACAAGTACAGATTCAATGGTTTTTGTGACGGCAAATTAAGGGGACATGTCAATATTACAAATGACCATTATGTTTTGTCAACAATACATAAAACGCCAGTGAAAAAACGTAAATTTCCACACAAAAACAAGCATTTGTTGAGATTGTGCTTTCATTAATAACCAGGAAATGGTGTTTAAAATGTTGTTTGAGAAAAACTACAACACTCATGACGTCGTAATTTTGCGTATGAACGCGTCTTACGTGCACGCAACGTAATACAGCAGTAAATTACGATAGGTGAAGGGTTTGTGTCAAAAATACACTGCCACTTTAGGCTGTCATGAAACGTTTGCTTAATTCAATCACAGTGGTATAGCAGACATAATTGGTTTATGTTAACCAAAATCTACCGTAAAATAATCAATTACTTCTATGCTTATATGTATGCCATTTATTTCTTTGGGGATTCTCTCAAAACGATTAAACTTTGTTTTTAGTGGCAATTTTTTTCACATTAACAAAAATGTTTTAAAAACCTTGTAACATTACCAAATAAATGAAAACTTAATTTGTTTAATATCTTATATTACATACTATTTCAACTACAACCTACGAAGAAATGGTTAATTTATCTTTTAAACTTCTAGTGAAACTAATAAATTCAAGACAAGCATATAATAGCCACCCCAGCTATCTTAAAGGCAATGCAACTAAACTACTAACTACAGCATATATTGAATAAAAAAGCTAAAACAATAAATTCGTTGACATCAAGTAAAGCGCAATACAACTAAGCAAACGTATATATGAATTAAATAAGGGATATACACCGAATTGTACTTTGTTTAAATGATAAATAAATTAAATTAAGGCCAGTATATTTAACACATTGTTCTAGCACGTATACTCCCGCTAAAAAAGAAAGATTATTAAGTGTAACTTGTACAGTGCAAATGCTGAAGTGTTTAGTATTTTAAAAGCTTCAAGGTTCAATGTGGCAACATTTGTAGCATCAGAACAGTTTAGGGCTGATGCTATTGATAATTACTTGTTAAATTATGAAAAGGATTAAACTCCCTGAGCAAGAACACATTAGTAATAATAACTGTTATTTCTATATAGAGATTTTTCGTTGCATATAGGGCCACCATTGTCATTGACTGTTCAAAGCAATGATCGTTCTTTCAAACATGTTTATAATTATTGCTTTTGGGTTTTTCCCCGACATTCATGTTAACTGTTTGAATTTATGGATTTGTTTATGATGAGCAGATTCAATAAGTTTAAATATCGCATTCTACAAAATAAATGGCCTGTGATAGCGGCCTCTCGTGCTGAGGGGCTATAAGTTAATAACCAGCTACCAAGATGCCATGATAACGTGACGTCATAAGCATTTCGTGCTCAACGCAGATCACGACTTCGTGCTCTAGACTTTTTATTGCCTCCACTGAGTTTGGGTGAAAGAGAGCAGTGGCGTATTCATGGGGCAGGGGCATTGGGCCAAAGCCACTTTTGGATTATTTTTTTACCCTATTTTTCAGTTGCGCTCCTACATAGTAGTATAAGATCATGCCCGTATCCAAAATCTGAAAATGGGTGTCGAGTTTCCATGCAGGTCACCAGGTGACAGCACTTCTAGTCATTCATATTTCCACAGTGCAGTACACTGGAAAGCGTTTATAAATTGACAAATATTGAATTATGTAGTTGTAGTAGTTTATTTAAATAAGAGACGAAGTAAGTGTTCTGAAATAGGGCCATGCCCCCCTTTGGCTGAATTTATTTTATTTTTGTATTTTTTCCGTTGCGCCGCTACAGGGTAGCATGGTGATTAGTCCAGCCCCCACCCCTCTTTGGTCTTCCCCTTTGCGAGATCATAGATACGCCACTGGCCCATGTAGTCATTTAGGCTTTCTTAACGGTCCGGAAGATGTGTGTGAAGGGAGCCGATAATCTCGCTCCACTGGATAAGTCGTCTCCGCTGACGTTATGAGACTCAGTACCGATGATAGTCAACACGGTAGCCAAAACAAATATCGGTATCCGATCTAAACAATTGGCGAACAAAGAAATATTCGATCCGGTTATCGAATCCATGTCCATATAGCAGAACGATGTGTTACTACGAATTGAGAATACGGGCGACGCGACACGCAAGGAGCTATGGAAAAACGAAATTAAATGTTTACGATATGCGTAAGAGATATTTGAAAACGGCTTCCCGTCGATTCTGCACGAATGGGCCAAAATCACAAAAACACTTTCACGACGCTCTAAGCAGACGAGTTTAAGCACGTCGTTACGTCGTTGCGGACAAACACAGAAGTTTCACAATCGCAGCGATACACTGCGGAAACCAGTTTCAAGAGTAGAACCCGGTGTTCACATGTTTGAAAATTCGACGTAGTCACCTGATGAAGTAGAAACTGCATTCTCGAGGCTCATCAACAACAGGGCATGCGGACATGACTCGACTACAGACGAACTTCTGAAGTACTGTCGAACTTTCCAGACTCATCAACAACAGGGCATGCGGACATGACTCGGCTATAGACGAACTTCTGAAGTACTGTCGAACTGTCCAGACTCATCAACAACAGGGCATGCGGACATGACTCGACTACAGACGAACTTCTGAAGTACTGTTGAACTTTCCAGACTCATCAACAACAGGGCATGCGGACATGACTCGGCTATAGACGAACTTCTGAAGTACTGCCGAACTGTCCAGACTCATCAACAACAGGGCATGCGGACATGACTCGACTACAGACGAACTTCTGAAGTACTGTCGAACTGTCCAGACTCATCAACAACAGGGCATGCGGACATGACTCGACTACAGACGAACTTCTGAAGTACTGCCGAACTGTCCAGACTCATCAACAACAGGGCATGCGGACATGACTCGACTACAGACGAACTTCTGAAGTACTGTCGAACTGTCCAGACTCATCAACAACAGGGCATGCGGACATGACTCGACTACAGACGAACTTCTGAAGTACTGCCGAACTGTCCAGACTCATCAACAACAGGGCATGCGGACATGACTCGACTACAGACGAACTTCTGAAGTACTGTTGAACTTTCCAGACTCATCAACAACAGGGCATGCGGACATGACTCGACTACAGGCGAACTTCTGAAGTACTGCCGAACTGTCCAGACTCATCGCCGACATGTTCAACGAAGTCTCCGAGAAACACCTCCCCCTGGAAGTAAGCACATGGGTACTGATAGCTGATTAACCTCAGCTATACCTCTACTTGGTATGATTCTGTCTAAAATGGCGTGGCCAGCTTGTTACTGTTAGATTGCCTGAGGACCACTTTGTCGCCAACCTCAATGTCGCTGACCTTAGCACATTTCTTCTTTCTGCGTATTCTTTCTTGTGCCTCTTTCACCTCGCATCTCCCTCGTGAATTTATGTTTTCTATTGTAACTCATTCGTATATGCATTTTCGGAAACTTGTTCCGCAGTTTACGACCGATCAGCATCTCCGCTGGACTCACAACCGTGACAGTGTGAGGAGTCGTCCAGTACGTGAACAGGAATTTCTGCAGTTCTTCCGTCCAGTGTTTCTACTTTATTTCAGCGATCCTGGTGGTTTTCATCATTGTCTCGTTAAAACGTTCCACTTCGCCACTGCTTTGTGGCCAGTACGAGAAACTTTTCGAGTGTTGTATCCCTAGATACTTGATTAATCCTTCGGACACTGTATCAACAACTTGTGGTCCGTTGTCAATCCTCACGTTCTATGGCAGTCCATGTGTGGCCAACATGATCTCCAAGCATTTTATGATGTTCTGAGAGTAGTATGTGTGAAATTTTGAAGCTCCAAAAATGTGCAGATTTGGGTAAGCTTCTGATTGGTCGAAATTTGAAATGGAGCGTTCTGATTGGTCGTGCGCTTATTGCAGCTAGGGGCGCCACCGTATAATCCCCTATTATCGCTCAAATGTGCAGATTTGGTAAGCATCTGATTGGTCGAGAGCAGTTTCACCACTAGGGGGCGCCACGGGGGTAATTGTGTCGACGGATCTGATTGGTCGAGAACCATCACGTGACTTATGACGTCACAGCTCATTTGCATAAATTAGCATAAATCACACCGTTTTGTAGTGAAACCGTCACCATTGGGCGCAACGTGTCATCCCCTATTATCGCCCCCGAGACATTGTTTTGCTGTCATACTGTCACCAGGGGCGCCACAGGGACTCATTCTGATTGGTCGAGAGCCGTCACGTGACCTATGACGCCTATATTTGCATAAATTAGCATAAATTAGCATATATTGCACCCTTTTGTGGTGAAACCGTCACCAGGGGACGCTACCGGTCAATTGTGTCGACGGTTTGTGACCTAGTTTCGACTGTTCTGATTGGTCGAGAGCCTTTTGTGGTGAAACCGTCACCAGGGGGCGCTACCGGTCAATTGTATCGACGGTTTGTGACCTAGTTTCGGCTGTTCTGATTGGTCGACAGCCGTCACGTGACTTATGACGTCACAGTTCCTCATTTGTATATCACGTGACTTCTCTATACATGCCGCCATCTTGTTTTACTGCCATGTTGTTTTGCGATGATACGGTCACCAGGAGGCGCTGCTACAACATCACAGTTCCTCGTTTGCATATCACGTGACCTCTCTATGGAGGCTGCCATCTTGTTTTGGGGCATTGTTTTGGGCTGATACGATTACCAGACGGCGCTGCGGGGCAAGGTCGAAGGTCAAAGGTCACCGATTTTTGTGCTGATACGATTGTCAGTTAGGATTAGGGTTAGTAACCCTAATTCCGACGTCTGTAGTGAACCCTAATACGGACCCTGTAGGGTTATTAACCCTAATGAAAGGTCAAATGTCAAAGATCGCCGATCTGTTGTACTTATGCAATTGTCAGTTAGGGTTAGGGTTAGTAACCCTAATTCTGTCGTCTTCGGTTTAATACTGACGATTATGACGCGCTTTCCGAGACGTGTCTGGGTACAGAACCGGTATGAACCGGTTCAAACCGGTTTGAACCGGTTTCATGTAGTTTTTTTCTTCTTTTCTGGAACGTTCGAACGACGTCATGGAATGCGGGAAAAACGTAACCGTGCATGTAAGCTATGCGACGCATATTGCCTCGTTGCATTATATCTAGAACCTTTCGACGTATTTCGTTTCGCGTCGACATCTACGTACCGCCTATTTCACAACGAGTCTGCAAAAAACAACGCGAGGTCAAAAGGTCAAGGTCAACAAAACAAACACCGCCGCTTTCTGGAACGTTCGAACGAAGTCACGCCTTTTCACCCAGCTAGCAGACTAAAATCTAGCGGACGAAAGTTCGTGCATGCAGCGGGAAAAACACGGGAAAAATCCAGAAAAAGTACATCGTCAGCAAACTTTCAGGGTAAACTGTAGGAGTTATGGGTAACCTGTAGGAATTATGGGTAAACTGTAGGAGTTATGGGTAAACTGTAGGAGGTATGGGTAAACTGTAGGAAGGCTTGTGCGCTTCCACTCGTCTTGTCTTTTTCACCCTGGTCAGTCGCTGTTGGTGGAATTTGGCTTGTGTACTTCCACCCGTCTCGTCTTTTTTGACACTGGTCAGTCGCTGTTGGTGGGCTTTGACTTGTGCGCTCTCACTCGTATTGTCTTTTTTGACACTGGTCAGTCGCTGTTGGTGGACTTTGACTTGTGTGCTCCCACTCGTCTTGTCTTTTTTCACACTGGTCAGTCGCTGTTGGTGGACTTTGGCTTGTACGCTTCCACTCGTCTTGTCTTTTTCACACTGGTCAGTCGCTGTTGGTGGACTTTGGCTTGTGTACTTCCACCCGTCTTGTCTGTTTTGACACTGGTCAGTCGCTATTGGTGGACTTTGGCGTGTGCGCTCCCACTCGTCTTGTCTTTTTTTTGACATTGGTCAGTCGCTGTTGGTGGACTTTGACTTGTGTACTTCCACTCGTCTTGTCTTTTTGGACATTGGTCAGGCGTTGTTGGCGTACTTTGACTTGTGTGCTCCCACTCGTCTTGTCTTTTTTGACACTGGTCAGTCACTGTTGGTGAATTTTGGCATGTGCTCTCCCACTCGTCTTGTCTTTTTTTGACACTGGTCAGTCGCTGTTGGTGGACATTGGCTTGTGTACTTCCACCCGTCTTGTCTTTTTTGACATTGGTCAGGCGTTGTTGGCGTACTATGACTTGTGTGCTCCCACTCGTCTTGTCTTTTTGACATTGGTCAGTCACTGTTGGTGGACTTTGGCTTGTGCGTTTCCACTCGTCTTGTCTTTTTCGACATTGGTCCGTCGCTGTTGGCGGACTTTGGCTTGTGCGCTCCCACTCGTCTTGTCTTTTTCGCACTGGGCAGTCACTGTTGGTGGACTTTGGCTTGTGTTCTCCCACCCGTCTTGTCTTTTTTGACATTGGTCAGGCGCTGTTGGTGGACTTTGACTTGTGCGCTCCCACTCGTCTTGTCTTTTTGACATTGGTCAGTCACTGTTGGTGGACTTTGGCTTGTGCGTTTCCACTCGTCTTGTCTTTTTCGACATTGGTCCGTCGCTGTTGGCGGACTTTGGCTTGTGCGCTCCCACTCGTCTTGTCTTTTTGACACTGGTCAGTCGCTGTTGGTGGACTTTGGCTTGTGCGCTTCCACTCGTCTTGTCTTTTTGACATTGGTCAGTCGCTGTTGGTAGACTTTGACTTGTGCGCTCCCACTCGTCTTGTCTTTTTGACATTGGTCAGGTACTGTTGGTGGACTTTAGCTTGTGCGCTCCCACTTGTCTTGTCTTTTTGACATGGTATGCATGGAGACATTTGACACCATGTGACATGCATGGATACATTGACCGCTGTGTGATATGTATGGAGACATTGTCCACCATATGGTATGCATGGAGATATTTACCACTGTGTGATATGGAGACATTGACCGCCATGTGACATGTATGGAGACATTTGACACCATGTGGAATGCATGGAGACATTGACTGCCATACGACATGCGTGGAGACATTGACTACTATGTGACGTGCATGGAGACATTGACCGCCATGTGACATGCATGGAGACATTGACTGCCATATGACATACATGGAGACATTGTCTACCATGTGACGTACATGGAGACATTGACCGCCATGTGACATGCATGGAGACATTGACTTCCATATGACATACATGGAGACATTGACTACCATGTGACGTGCATGGAGACATTGACCGACATGTGACATGCATAGGGACATTTACCGCTGTGTGATATGTATGGAGACATTTGACACCATGTGACATGCATGGAGACATTTACAAATGTGTGATATGCGTGGAGACATTGACCACAATGTGACATGCATGGAGACATTGACTGCTATGTGACATGTATGTAGACATTTACCACTATGTGGTATGTATGGAGACGTTTACCACCATGTGATATGTGTGGAGACATTTACCCCTGTGTGATATGTATGGAGACATTTGACACCATGTGATATGCGTGTAGACATTGACCCTCATGTGACATGCATGGAGACATTTACCACTGTGTGATATGTATGGAGACATTTTACACCATGTGATATGCATGGAGACATTGACCGCCATGTGACATGCATGGTGACATTGACCACCATATGATATGCATGGAGACATTTGATACCATTTGATATGCATGGAGACATTGACTACCATGTGACATGCATGGAGATATTGACCACCATGTGACATGTATAGAGAAATTGACTGCCATGTGACATGCATGGATACATTTACCGCTGTGTGATGTGTATGGAGACATTCACCATCATGTGATATGTGTGGAGACATTTACGCCTGTGTGATATGTATGGAGACATTTGACATCATGTGATATGCGTGGATACATTGACCGTCATGTGACATGCATGGAGACATTTACCACTGTGTGATATGTATGCAGACATTGACCGCCATATGGTATGCATGGAGACATTGACCGCCATGTGACATGCATGGAGACATCGACTGCCATGTGACATGCATGGAGACATTCACCACCATGTGATATGTGTGGAGACATTTACCACTGTGTGATATGCGTGGAGACATTGAACACAACTTGAAGAAAACAAGACACTGTCATACGCAACTTGAAGAAAACAAGACATTGTCACACACAACTTGAAGAAAACAAGACATTGTCATACACAACGTTTCAACGCAGGCTATCTACGAGCCAACAACTATGTGATGATAGGGTTGGCAAACAGCACTGTCTCGATGCAGGCTATCTAGGGTTATACAACTGACAACAGGTTGGGTTACACCTCTTTCCATGCCGCCGCCACCACGGAACACGGGCGGTTGTCATGTGATATGCGTGGAGACATTGACCACTGTGTGATATGTATGGAGACATTTACCACTGTCTCAATGCAGGCTATCTAGGGTTATACAACCGATAACAGGTTGTATAACCCCAACCTGTTGTCGGCTGTATAACCCTAGGTGTAACCCCAACCTGTTATCAGTTGTATAACCCTAGATAGCCTGCATTGAGACAATGGTAAATGTCTCCATACATATCACACAGTGGTCAATGTCTCCACGCATATCACATGACAACCGCCCGTGTTCCGTGGTGGCGGCGGCATGGAAAGAGGTGTAACCCAACCTGTTGTCAGTTGTATAACTATAGATAGCCTGCATCGAGACAGTGCTGTTTGCCAACCCTATCATCACATAGTTGTTGGCTCGTAGATAGCCTTCGTTGAAACGTTGTGTATGACAATGTCTTGTTTTCTTCAAGTTGTGTGTGACAATGTCTTGTTTTCTTCAAGTTGCGTATGACAGTGTCTTGTTTTCTTCAAGTTGTGTTCAATGTCTCCACGCATATCACACAGTGGTAAATGTCTCCATGCATGTCACATGGCAGTCGATGTCTCCACGCATATCACATGATGTCAAATGTCTCCATACATATCATATGGCTGTCAATGTCTGCATACATATCACACAGTGTTAAATGTCCCCATGCATGTCACATAACGGTCAATGTATCCACGCATATCACATGATGTCAAATGTCTCCATACATATCACACAGGCGTAAATGTCTCCACACATATCACATGATGGTGAATGTCTCCATACATATCACACAGCGGTAAATGTATCCATGCATGTCACATGGCGGTCAATTTCTCTATACATGTCACATGGTGGTCAATGTCTCCATGCATGTCACATGGTAGTCAATGTCTCCATGCATATCAAATGGTATAAAATGTCTCCATGCATATCATATGGTGGTCAATGTCACCATGCATGTCACATGGCGGTCAAAGTCTCCATGCATATCACATGGTGTAAAATGTCTCCATACATATCACACAGTGGTAAATGTCTCCATGCATGTCACATGAGGGTCAATGTCTACACGCATATCACATGGTGTCAAATGTCTCCGTACATATCACACAGGGGTAAATGTCTCCACACATATCACATGGTGGTAAACGTCTCCATACATACCACATAGTGGTAAATGTCTACATACATGTCACATAGCAGTCAATGTCTCCATGCATGTCACATTGTGGTCAATGTCTCCACGCATATCACACATTGGTAAATGTCTCCATGCATGTCACACAGCGGTAAATGTCCCTATGCATGTCACATGTCGGTCAATGTCTCCATGCACGTCACATGGTAGTCAATGTCTCCATGTATGTCATATGGAAGTCAATGTCTCCATGCATGTCACATGGCGGTCAATGTCTCCATGTACGTCACATGGTAGACAATGTCTCCATGTATGTCATATGGCAGTCAATGTCTCCATGCATGTCACATGGCAATGTCTCCATGCACGTCACATAGTAGTCAATGTCTCCACGCATGTCATATGGCAGTCAATGTCTCCATGCATTCCACATGGTGTCAAATGTCTCCATACATGTCACATGGCGGTCAATGTCTCCATATCACACAGTGGTAAATATCTCCATGCATACCACATGGTGGTCAATGTCTCCATACATATCACGCAGCGGGCAATGTATCCTTGCATGTCACATGGTGTCAAATGTCTCCATGCATACCATGTCAAAAAGACAAGACAAGTGGGAGCGCACAAGCTAAAGTCCACCAACAGTACCTGACCAATGTCAAAAAGACAAGACGAGTGGGAGCGCACAAGTCAAAGTCTACCAACAGCGACTGACCAATGTCAAAAAGACAAGACGAGTGGAAGCGCACAAGCCAAAGTCCACCAACAGCGACTGACCAGTGTCAAAAAGACAAGACGAGTGGAAGTGCACAAGCCAAAGTCCACCAACAATGACTGCCCAGTGCGAAAAAGACAAGACGAGTGGGAGCGCACAAGCCAAAGTCCGCCAACAGCGACGGACCAATGTCGAAAAAGACAAGACGAGTGGAAACGCACAAGCCAAAGTCCACCAACAGTGACTGACCAATGTCAAAAAGACAAGACGAGTGGGATCGCACAAGTCAAAGTCCACCAACAGCGCCTGACCAATGTCAAAAAAGACAAGACGGGTGGGAGAACACAAGCCAAAGTCCACCAACAGCGACTGACCAGTGTCAAAAAGACAAGACGAGTGGAAGTGCACAAGCCAAAGTCCACCAACAGCGACTGACCAATGTCAAAAAAAGACAAGACGAGTGGGAGAGCACATGCCAAAATTCACCAACAGCGACTGACCAGTGTCAAAACAGACAAGACGGGTGGAAACGCACAAGCCAAAGTCCACCAACAGCGACTGACCAGTGTCAAAAAGACAAGACGAGTGGAAGCGCACAAGCCAAAGTCCACCAACAGTGACTGACCAGTGTGAAAAAAGACAAGACGAGTGGGAGCACACAAGTCAAAGTCCGCCAATAGCGACTGACCAATGTCAAAACGACAAGACGAGTGTGAGAGCACAAGCCAAAGTCCACCAACAGCGACTGACCAGTGTGAAAAAGACAAGACGAGTGGAAGCGTACAAGCCAAAGTCCACCAACAGCGACTGACCAGTGTGAAAAAGACAAGAGGAGTGGAAGCGTACAAGCCAAAGTCCACCAACAGCGACTGACCAGTGTGAAAAAAGACAAGACGAGTGGGAGCACACAAGTCAAAGTCCGCCAATAGCGACTGACCAATGTCAAAAAGACAAGACGAGTGGGAGAGCACAAGCCAAAGATCACCAACAGTGACTGACCAATGTCAAAAAAGACAAGACGAGTGGGAGCACACAAGTCATAGTACGCCAACAACGCCTGACCAATGTCAAAAAAGACAAGACGGGTGGAAGTACACAAGCCAATGTCCACCAACAGCGACTGACCAGTGTCAAAAAAAGACAAGACGAGTGGGAGAGCACATGCCAAAATTCACCAACAGTGACTGACCAGTGTCAAAAAAGACAAGACGAGTGGGAGCACACAAGTCAAAGTACGCCAACAACGCCTGACCAATGTCCAAAAAGACAAGACGAGTGGAAGTACACAAGTCAAAGTCCACCAACAGCGACTGACCAATGTCAAAAAAAAGACAAGACGAGTGGGAGCGCACACGCCAAAGTCCACCAATAGCGACTGACCAGTGTCAAAACAGACAAGACGGGTGGAAGTACACAAGCCAAAGTCCACCAACAGCGACTGACCAGTGTGAAAAAGACAAGACGAGTGGAAGCGTACAAGCCAAAGTCCACCAACAGCGACTGACCAGTGTGAAAAAAGACAAGACGAGTGGGAGCACACAAGTCAAAGTCCACCAACAGCGACTGACCAGTGTCAAAAAAGACAAGATGGGTGGAAGTACACAAGTCAAAGTCCACCAACAGCGACTGGCCAGTGTGAAAAAGACAAGACGAGTGGAAGCGTACAAGCCAAAGTCCACCAACAGCGACTGACCAGTGTGGAAAAAGACAAGACGAGTGGGAGCGCACAAGTCAAAGTTCATCAACAGCGACTGACCAATGTCAAAAAAGACAAGACGAGTGGGAGAGCACAAGTCAAAGTCCACCAACAGCGACTGACCAGTGTCAAAAAAGACAAGACGAGTGAGAGCGCACAAGTCAAAGTCCACTAACAGCGACTGACTAGTGTCAAAAACGACAAGACGGGTGGAAGTACACAAGCCAAATTCCACCAACAGCGACTGACCAGTGTGAAAAAGACAAGACGAGTGGAAGCGTACAAGCCAAAGTCCACCAACAGCGACTGACCAGTGTCAAAAAAGACAAGACGAGTGGAAGCGTACAAGCCAAAGTCCTCCAACAGCGACTGACCAGTGTCAAAAAAGACAAGACGAGTGGAAGCGTACAAGCCAAAGTCCACCAACAGCAACTGACCAGTGTCAAAAAAGACAAGACGGGTGGAAGTACACAAGTCAAAGTCCACCAACAGCGACTGACCAGGGTGAAAAAGACAAGACGAGTGGAAGCGTACAAGCCAAAGTCCACCAACAGCGACTGACCAGTGTGAAAAAAGACAAGACGAGTGGGAGCGCACAAGCCTTCCTACAGTTTACCCATACCTCCTACAGTTTACCCATAACTCCTACAGTTTACCCATAATTCCTACAGGTTACCCATAACTCCTACAGTTTACCCTGAAAGTTTGCTGACGATGTACTTTTTCTGGGTTTTTCCCGTGTTTTTCCCGCTGCATTCACGAACTGTCGTCCGCTAGATTTCAGTCTGCTAGCTGGGTGAAAAGGCGTGACTTCGTTCGAACGTTCCAGAAAGCGGCGGTGTTTGTTTTGTTGACCTTGACCTTTTGACCTTTTGACCTCGCGTTGTTTTTTGCAGACTCGTTGTGAAATAGGCGGTACGTAGATGTCGACGCGAAACGAAATACGTCGAAAGGTTCTAGATATAATGCAACGAGGCAATATGCGTCGCATAGCTTACATGCACGGTTACGTTTTTCCCGCTGCATGCACGAACTTTCGTCCGCTAGGTTTGTAGTCTGCTAGCAGGGTGAAAATGCGGGATGGTGTTTCTTTTCGTGAGCGTGGAAAATTCCATGACGTCGTTCGAACGTTCCAGAAAAGAAGAAAAAAACTACATGAAACCGGTTCAAACCGGTTTGAACCGGTTCATACCGGTTCTGTACCCAGACACGTCTCTGAAAGCGCTTCATAATCGTCAGTATTAAACCGAAGACGACAGAATTAGGGTTACTAACCCTAACCCTAACTGACAATTGCATAAGTACAACCGATCGGCGATCTTTGACCTTTCATTAGGGTTAATAACCCTACAGGGTCCGTATTAGGGTTCACTACAGACGTCGGAATTAGGGTTACTAACCCTAATCCTAACTGACAATCGTATCAGCACAAAAATCGGTGACCTTTGACCTTCGACCTTGCCCCGCAGCGCCGTCTGGTAATCGTATCAGCGCAAAACAATGCCCCAAAACAAGATGGCAGCCTCCATAGAGAGGTCACGTGATATGCAAACGAGGAACTGTGACGTCATAAGTCACGTGACGGCTGTCGACCAATCAGAACAGCCGAAACTAGGTCACAAACCGTCGATACAATTGACCGGTAGCGCCCCTGGTGACGGTTTCACCACAAAAGGCTCTCGACCAATCAGAACAGTCGAAACTAGGTCACAAACCGTCGACACAATTGACCGGTAGCACCCCCTGGTGACGGTTTCACCACAAAAGGGTGCAGTATATGCTAATTTATGCAAATATAGGCGTCATAGGTCACGTGACGGCTCTCGACCAATCAGAATGAGTCCCTGTGGCGCCCCTGGTGACAGTATGACCGCAAAACAATGTCTCGGGGGGCGATAATAGGGGATAACACGTTGCGCCCCTGGTGACGGTTTCACTACAAAACGGTGTAATTTATGCTAATTTATGCAAATGAGCTGTGACGTCATAAGTCACGTGATGGTTCTCGACCAATCAGATCCATCGACACAATTACCCCCGTGGCGCCCCCTAGTGGTGAAACTGCTCTCGACCAATCAGATGCTTACCCAACTCTGCATATTTGAGCGATAATAGGGGATTATACGGTGGCGCCCCTAGCGGCAATAAGCGCACGACCAATCAGAATACCCCATTTCAATTTTCGACCAATCAGAAGCTTACCCAAATCTGCAAATTTTTGGAGCTTCAAAATTGCACACATACTACTTCTGAGTATTCGTGTTTCGTATCCATACCACTTCTGGCCACATGGAGAAATAATCAGTGACCACCAACAAACTTTCACCATTTGGCAGTGACCCACACATATCTATTGCGATTTCGTCCCAAGGTCCCTGTGGGAGTGGTGTCGACCTTATCGTCTCTGGACTTGGACGAGCACCCACTATTGGACATGGAAGGCAGATTTTGACGAAAGCTTCAACGTTTTTGACCATTATCGGCCATTATCTTGGAACTGAACAATGCTGAACCCAGAAATATTCTTTGTTCAGCCGCTTTTTCGCTGCCGCCATGGCCTCTATTCTAACTTCTGTTGTGTGCAGACCTGTGTCTGACATTGTATGTCCCATGAAATTGATCTTCCTTACTTTGAATTTCAGTTTCTCGAAGTTGAATGTAAGTCCGCTTTCTGCATACTTCCTCAAGAGTGCTAACATTCGCTATTTACGTTGGTCGTCATCCACACCCCCAACGATGAGATCGTCGTGGATGTTGAACGCTCCGGGACAGTCCTGCACCACCTGTCTGGTGGCGTGATTGAACTTATCGGAGGACATGCTCAACCCGAATACAAGGCCCTTGTACCTGTAGAGTAAGTGTAGTGCTGCGAACGTTGTGAAGTCTCAGGAGCCTGGACGTAGTTCCACCTGGTGGAATGTAGTGCTGCGAACGTTGTGAAGTCTCAGGAGCCTGGATGTAGTTCCACCTGGTGGAATGTAGTGCTGCGAACGTTGTGAAGTCTCAGGAGCCTGGACGTAGTTCCACCTGGTGGAATGTAGTGCTGCGAACGTTGTAAAGTCTCAGGAGCCTGGACGTAGTTCCACCTGGTGGAATGTAGTGCTGCGAACGTTGTAAAGTCTCAGGAGCCTGGATGTAGTTCCACCTGGTGGAATGTAGTGCTGCGAACGTTGTAAAGTCTCAGGAGCCTGGACGTAGTTCCACCTGGTGGAATGTAGTGCTGCGAACGTTGTAAAGTCTCAGGAGCCTGGACGTAGTTCCACCTGGTGGAATGTAGTGCTGCGAACGTTGTGAAGTCTCAGGAGCCTGGACGTAGTTCCACCTGGTGGAATGTAGTGCTGCGAACGTTGTAAAGTCTCAGGAGCCTGGACGTAGTTCCACCTGGTGGAATGTAGTGCTGCGAACGTTGTGAAGTCTCAGGAGCCTGGACGTAGTTCCACCTGGTGGAATGTAGTGCTGCGAACGTTGTAAAGTCTCAGGAGCCTGGACGTAGTTCCACCTGGTGGAATGTAGTGCTGCGAACGTTGTGAAGTCTCAGGAGCCTGGATGTAGTTCCACCTGGTGGAATGTAGTGCTGCGAACGTTGTAAAGTCTCAGGAGCCTGGACGTAGTTCCACCTGGTGGAATGTAGTGCTGCGAACGTTGTAAAGTCTCAGGAGCCTGGACGTAGTTCCACCTGGTGGAATGCCAAGTTCATGTGGAGCTTTGTCAACATCTTCGTTTCCCCATCTCCCGTGTTGTCTGTTCGACTGTGAGGATGGGTTGACATTCCCTTGTTATGCCCACCACCTCCAGAGGACTCCGAGAGGCGTATGCATAAACTCGGCTATTACAGCTTCTCAAAATCAAGCCTGACATCTTGCGGAATGTGACTATGTTGCAGCTGGAACCAGACTATTTTGCAACTGGAACCAGACTATGTTGCAGCTGGAATCAGACTATGTTGCAGCTGGAAGCAGACTATGTTGCAGCTGGAACCAGACTATAATTATTGCAACTGGAACCAGCGCCTACAATCATGTTCACATATTTCTCCTCAATATTGATCGGCATCGTATATTCACTGGTGTTAACCGAGAACAGAAGTATCACTTTCCTCCACTCCAGTGTCTCTTTTCTCAATGCTTCTAACTCTCTGTTTCCACGACTTTTGTCCATGCTTCCACGACCACGATGAGGGTTGCCCACAACAAGTGGCGCCACCATGTGGTTACCTGGTGTTGCAACAAGCCGGAAAATGTCACATTATGTCACATTTTTCACGTGTGGTTTTTAGATTTTCTACAATATCCTGCTATGTGACCAAAGATATCGCATCTCCAAAATTTTCCTTTAAACGTTTTGTTTGGAGAGTAGAAACCACTAGAGTGTTTGGTGTACATAGTGTTGGATTCTTCCCTTGTACCAGACGTCAAATATGTTTACAATCTCCTGCAACTTAGTTAGAGTCAGATTTTCATGCCTGTACAATTTCTCTTCGACACTTTGTCTTGAGTGAAATAGAGAATTCGGTCTCTTATTTGGTTATTTTCCTTCTTTTCATATTCACATAGTTCAACCTCCTTCTTTAATCGTACGATGAATTTATTTATTTATTTGATCGTCTCCCCCCTTCCGGTGACGTAGACACGACATTCTTTAGGCACATTTTTTTGCATCGATACGTTTTTCTAGTGCATGGGCATACTTGTCATAGTCATTGTCCTCCCCAGTGTCCGGTAGGAATAATTTCTATAATTGGTGACCGTGTTAAGGAGTATTGCACGATACTGCTTGTTTTCGGTTACCTCCGAAGTAATGACATATATTTCGAATGACGATTTCCAATTTTTCCATTTCTTGGCTAACCCCGGGTTGAATTCCCTCTAAGCCATTTATCCTCGTCGCCAGGTGTTTTACGGCAACAGACACGCCTACTTATTGGTTCCTGTATGTCAATATCGACAGAACGGAGCATGCGAGCATCAGCTGTGAATCCGACCGTGTTGCTGAAGAATGGATGACGACCAAGAAGCATGGATCCATGTTCATACACTTTGAGGACCTGTCTCGCCGAAAATGCTTGCGGTCACTGCTTTCCGTTTCGTGTGGTCCATTTGGCTGCGAAGACAACAAGTTAGCGACCAACTCCAGTTAGAAAATTCTGGGTTATTTAGAGGTTTGGTGATAATTAATTGCTGGTAGTTTCAATTAAAGTTGTCACAGTCCTCGCTACTCAACGCTGGGCGCAGAAACAAATCTGCGCAGGCAGCTGCGCAAGGCCCGTCCGCCCGTAGCAACCATGTCACATTGTTTATCACAACATCCACAACTTTATGATCAATTAAAAATGGACAGTTGATCAGTAGTATAAATTATTGGTTGGCAGGGCAACGTAATTTGTGTAATTTAAGACTGTTTACGCCATTGCAACTGTGCACTTGAGTAACGTAGCGCACTTTCAAACCAAACGCAACGTTATTGTGTTTATATTGTTTTTCAAATGCAAGTTGTGGCAGTGGTGAAATGGTGAGTGGCGCCACTTGTGGAGAATTTGATCGTATGACGGTCTGCACTGACAATCGGGAGAGAGCAACACTATAACCGACTTACGTAAAACTAATAATACTAATCGCACAAACCACTTTGTGACAAACTCATAGCAACATGTTTCCACGCTCGTCTCCATCGGTCAATGCATTTACAATGTTCCGGCCAAGATTGAATAACTGGTTTTTATTATTTTTGGACCGACCACACTCGCAATGTAGTTCGTTGACTCGATCAGTTCGTTGACTCGGGCAGTTCGTTAAATCATGCAGTTCGTTGACTCGGGCAGTTCATCGACTAGGACAATTCATTCGCACACGTAGTTTCGTCTCATAAGCAATTTGGTCGCACAAGTAATTTCTTCACACAGGCTCCGACAATTGCGACAGCATTACACATAGAAGCAGCCATCGAACGTACACACACCTGTGAAAAGAAGTGAAAGCAGCTGTTCACATAGGAATGCTGCTTTTATTCTTCTAAATGGCTAACCGTTTATATCGTAAACAGTGTGTTATATAGAATAAAGATACGTATTCCACCTTGACCGCCTCAAATGTGTTTTAGCGAATCACATTAAAAAGAAATATGTTTACCGTTATCTGTTTAACATGCGTGCTTTAGAGCGAAAATCATGTTGCCATTGCATCCGCATCATATGCCCATCATGTGTCCCACGACCGTCTAACCCCGACAAACTGTATCCACATATATTATAAACTGTCAATATATGATCGTGGACATTCATCAGCAGATAATCGTCAAATTATATTTATATTTATTATTGTGAGCTAAAAAAGTCAGACTTTTACGTTTAAAACAATGCATTAAATTCGGAAATCAATTAAAAATTTCGAAGTTCGACAGTGTATCCATCCACAGTTGCGGAGTCGAGCATCACTTTATGGGTTATCCAAACATTGTTGTGCGTGCGTGTGTGTGTGTGTGTGTGCGTACGTGCGCGCGCGCGTGTGCTCGCGAGTGTGTGTGCTTGCGGTGAGTGTATGCATATTTGGAACGCAATGCATGAGTGTGCGTCTGCTTTTCTGATACTAGTATGGCGTACCTAGCATCTTTTTCCGCACGCATCAGTCTACATCAGAATCCTAAGAAGCCAAAAAAACCACTTTCCTCTTCTTCTTCTTCCGCCTCCAGTTGCCGCTGGCGCTCCGCTTCTTCTTCCTCTTCACGTTTCTTCTTCCGATACACCAAGTATCCGCAGACGGCCAAACCGGTGAGGATGGTCAGAACGAAGACACCGATAAACAACGGAAGCAATTTGAGCGATCCCGCTGACTTCTCGGGTGGGTCATCCGAACAAATCGAACCTCCGAAGCCAGTCGTGCACTGACATGAAGACTTGTTTGTCTTCGCATCATACAGACAAGTGCCGCCGTTCTCGCACGGGTTATTGCACTGTCGAGAGTCGTTGAATGGCCGTAACAACAGTTTTGTGCGCATTATCCCGATATCTCCTATTACTGCGCAATCCGATATGTAGATGTTGCTATGGGCGACGGTTACATTGGCATGACTCCCAAACAAGAAGAAGTCCGTGCATATGCTGTACCACCAGTGTGTCCAACCAGTTACCTTTCCACACCTGTGTGCGTCTCCCCGAGTAAACCTCCGGCCATTCAAACTGTTCAATACTTCTTTGTGCACTTTGAAAAGGTTTATCGTTGTGCCCATTGTAATCTCGTATCCTTGTGTTGCGCTATCCATTTTGAAGGACATAGCCCCTATGCTGCAGTTGTCACCAAAATATGTAACGCCGTCCAATCGTAATTCAAGGTTGCCGCTCTGTGTGAGAAGGTGAACATTTTCGTTGCCCATATAATATTCTGTGTCAGGACCACCGTGTCGTCCAAATCCTTTTTTGAATCCATCAAAAGTCTGATTAAAGTTGGTGTCGTTGACCTCCGCAGATCTGTGCATCCAAACCATCCAGCCGCCGCCTTCAACGGTTTGGTCGCAAGACACGGGCATAGTTGTAAGTTTTGCAATCCCCGGGTAGACGGTGTGTGGTCCATCATGTCCCGTTGATATCCGGTAGCATTTCAGATCGATACAGTCCTTCGGCTTGCAATTATTTTTGGACAACGCGACATTGCACAGTAACAAAGTCAGCGACGAAAACGCGACAACTGTTCCAATATATATCATGGCATTAAAATGTTTCCTCAACGCTCCGTACACGTCTGTGTGTTCTTTGGTACTAGCACTGTGACGTGATTTAACAAGATTTAACAAGATTTGCCATCCAAGCCAAAGGCCCAGATGGCAAGTGGACAAGGAAGCCATTGGCTTATCGAGAGTCCAACAATGTTCACCTACTTATAACCCGCCCTCCTGATATATGTGTCAACCTTGTTTTTAAACATATTCACGCTGCTAGCAGTTACACAATCTGTAGACAATTTGTTCCATTCATTTATTGTCCTCTGTGAGAACGAGTGCTTCCTGATGTCCAATCTACATTGATCCTTTACTAATTTTACCTCATGTCCTCTAGTTCTGCTATCCTTCTTGAGTGAGAAAAACATATTTCTATCAATAATTTCATACCCATTCAATATCTTAAAAACTTCAATCTGATCTCCTCTTAACCTCCTTGTCTCTAGAGTTGTTAAACCACATTCTTTCAGGCGTTCTTCATAACTAAGGTCTCTCAGTTCTGGAATCATTTTAGTTGCTCTCCTTTGTATGCGTTCAAGCGTATCTATATCCTTCTTACGATATGGTCTCCATGCTTGTATACAGTATTCTAAATGAGGTCTAACTATTGCTTTATAAAGAGGTATAATTAACTTTTTTCCCTTGTATGTTATGTTTCTTCTAATCAATCCAAGAATTTGATTACCCTTTGAAGCTGCAATACCACACTGCTCTGAAACTTTCATATCAGCGCTTATTGTAACTCCTAAGTCCTTTTCTTTTACAGTAGTACCCAGAACAGTATCTCCCATTTTATAGTTTACATTCAAGTTCCCATGTCCTGTATGTAGGCATTTACATTTCCCAAAATTGAACAGCATCTGCCATTTCTCAGACCATTTCACTAATCTGTCTAGATCGTTTTGTAAATGTTGTTTATCACCATCAGTATTAACCTTTCTAAACAGTTTTGTGTCATCCGCAAATTTCAGTACGTTACTTGTTATACTGTCGTCCAAGTCATTGATATAAATTAAGAATAATATAGGTCCTAGTACTGACCCTTGAGGTACCCCACTCAAAACCGATTTCCAATTTGAAACTTCTCCATCTACTACAACTCGTTGTCTTCTGTCAGTCAGCCATTGTTCTATCCAGTCAGTTATGCTATCCCCGATACCATGGGCTTTTAATTTAAGTAGCAATCTTTGATGTGGCACTTTGTCAAAAGCTTTCTGAAAATCTAAGTAGATAATATCTACTGGCGATCCTTGAATATATTGAATGATATTTGAAGACACGTGGTTGCGTTTAAGCGATCTCACGTTCACGTTCAACAAATCAACGCGTACGTGTAGAAAAGCGTGTGCTACGTCACCGAGACTTACGCGTTCCCGTTAGCGTTACCTGTTATCCAGTGGCTGGCAGGCACGACCGCGCGATGTTGTTTCATTTACACTTACAGGTTAATGAGTTATTTTAGGCCATCGGCCTTTGTTGGTACCCATATCCCTGGCTATTCCAGTTCTGGGCCCGAGGTTATAAACCGTACTCAACTCAATTGAGCACGGTTTCATGCTCAAGCCTCGCTTTCACACTATGCTCAAACTCAGGCGAGGTTATAAAATATCTTGAGCACGAAATTGTGCTCAGCGTTGAGCGCGAAATGCTGAAATCCTGAGTATGCTCAAGACCGTGCTCAAAACAAGTGATAGTTTACTTTTAGTGGCAGCTTTTTTTGGCGACGGGGACCATTCATTTACAGCTGCTGCAGGACGACAACATTCTGTTTCAACTGCCGAGTCAGAGTCATGATTATCACGAAACGTGTCTACAGAAATTAAAACTATGTGGTTTAGTAGAACGATTTATAACATGCCATATTGGACACCATTGAGGCATACCAATACGATATATACGAAGTGTATGTTTGCTGCAAAATTAAATTATTCCGTGAACTGCCAATGCCAAAGCCATGCCCAGGCCATGGAGCATGGCAATACAGCCACTTCGTTTTGACTTTTGTCACTGTAAATAATAGGCAGTGATTTAAAGCATTTCGCCAGTTTTGAGTTGGGGGTATTGGAATATAGCATATAATATATAGTTATGTGTTTATAACATAATATAGCTAATCTAAATATTATATAAACTGGATTAAGCTTACATGCCATGCTATATTTATATTATTCATGCAGCTCGACCTCAGGCCAGGACGAAGGATGTTTGTATATGAAATATAAAAAAATTGCTATCCCAGGTCAAGGCAGCTATAGCCTAGTGGTAGGACTTTACATAGTGGGTGCCCTTTGGAAGTATAATATACATACAAACTATGCAACACACACACCCAGGATACTTTAACACTTGTGTTGTTGAGTTTTTTAGAGATTGTTTAAATTGAACAATATGTAAGAAAAACCTTCCATATGTCTATATTTAGGCTACCGCAAAACGTAAAATTGTAGGTTATTGATGTTAAACATAATGCTGTTCTAGCCTCACTACTCCAATGCCGCAGGAAATCTAAGAACGAACTAGTGCAGGTGACAAACTACAGTTCTAATATCGTGTTTACACCTATCCTATAATTTATAGTAAATGGAAATTTTCCAAATAATAGATACAAGTATATCACGACTTTTCTAAGACAAAGAAGAACATCAAACTTTGGGGACAGTATGTGGTTGGAATATAAAGTACTGGCGAATATAGCTATACCATGATTAAGAGCATATACCCAGGGCGTATGTAATATAATACTAATAGTAACATATGCTGCATATATTGTCTTGTGCAGTAACCTATTTCAAATATAACTTAAATTATGATAAATAAAATAATATATGTTATGGAAATAATGATTCCATATAGTAGATAGTGTGCACATTAAAAGTGTAAATAATATATTCGCTTGGGCACTCCCATCATAATTATTATTATTAAAAATTACCATTACAAATCAATGATAACATAGTTTACTCTTTCAGTTAACACTTTACTGTTTGATATTGTATTAGTACTATATTTGTTTTATCTATAAAAATATTAATCATTAAGGAGTAATACAAACCTTTCTATGATATTCAATGGAATCCGTTTTAGCATATCATCTATTCATTTCAATCACTTTACTCTGTAATACTACACCCATATAAAAGATAGGCTGGACTAAAATGATAGACTACTAACAGTGGATAATCCCCGTGACACAAACATGTGACACCCGACGTCAAAACTAAGCCTAAGGGGCAAACAAAATTAGTTGTTAACACCGTCAGAAGCAGCTATTTCTTAGTTTTGACAAATACTTCAGTGTCTGGGTTCATTGCGCAACAATCTGAATACATCACTGTTTACCACACAGAGTCTTCTACGCGACTCTGACGTATGGTTCCACCAGACAAGTCAAGTGTATAGACTATAATTCAAGTGTATAGCCATAGGTACAACATGATCTGAACAGAGTAGTTTTTACATATTCAGTACACATAGAATGATCAAAACTATGAAACTGAACCTGTCTCACAAAATGTTTATTTTTGTACTCCTCTTTCCAGTACGTGTGTATTGTTACACACATCTATAGATTATGGAAACAATGGACATTCTAATGAAATATCAAAATAAAACATTATAATGAACCACGGATTTAGGCAATGTCATTATTTTTCACCTTTGACAACATAAATATAATATATTTTGAAACGAAATTGATGTTATATTAATACTTGTATTCAATAAAAAATTACAACTTGTCGTGTTCCTCGGTATATTTCCAGAAGTTCTAGTTACCACGCCGTAAATGAACATGGCAAACATAATTACTTAGGCTGCCGAATCGCTTAGTTGGGGCATAGTCGACTTAGTCTGGCTGCGAGGTATTACGTTTTGCTATTTTTTATTTTTAAACAGTTTTATCTTGTGACTCGTCTCGTTCTGTCTCTTAAATCGTTCACTGTGTGCTCGACTTTCCACACACCGTGTGATATTGGTGATGGGTTGATTTTTCTCCGGCGCTTTTTCCCGCAAAAGAGACGCTTGCAGCCGAAATTCTTCGTCCACCACTGTTTATATCCGGAAGTATCTTTGTTATCTTTTACAAAAAGAGAGTTCCATTTGGCCGCTTGTGCATTTGAAAAAACCGCGTCGTGTCGTACTCAGCTGAGTACGTACTCAAGACGTTTTATAACCTCGGTTGAGCACGAAAACTCTGGTGAGCATGAAATCTCAGACTTGAGCACAGACTTGAGCTTGAGTTTGAGTACGGTTTATAACCTCGAGCCCTGATCTAGTATTGCTTTAAACTAAGGGACTGTCTTTCCATCCACCACATTTTGCGGGAGTCCGTTCCACAGATCGATCACTCTGATCGAAAAGAATATCTGCCTAGTCAACAGTATGACTCTCCGTTTGAAAATATTCATTGTGGGCCCTCCGGTGAGTCCAAGCTGTCTCATTTCGAAGACTTTACTAGCTTCTACGTTTTCCAGTCCGTTTAATATTTTTTAAGTTTCAATTAGGTCGCCTCTTTGCCTCCTGCAGTATAACGAGTGTTATCTCAGGTGTCTTAGTCTCTGTTCATACGTGAGCTTCGCTAAGCTGGTTACCACCTTAGTGGCTCTGCGGGCTCCTTATCTATACACAGAATTCGAGTTGTGGTCGGACATGTGATCTGTATAATGTCACAAATGAATATTTTGTGATGTGTTTGAAGGATCTCCGCACCATGCCAACAGCTAGGATGGCTTACTTTGATGCTTTCTGTCATTGCGTGGATGATTTCAGGTCAATAATCACCCACATCCTTTTCCTCATTTATGGGTTCAAGGTCAAATTTGGCTCCGGACTTGTTTGTCATAGTGTAGTTTCTGGGTGTAGTGTTAATTACATTTTATTTATTTTAAAAATACAACGGTGACGTTAGCAAAGCCATCAAACATAGTGTAGTATGACAACCATACTGCTGCATGTCAAAGGTATTCTGGCTGCGAAGAAATAATAGACAAGCATGTTGATTGACGCTTTGACATATTTCACAGTTGTTAGCATTTGATCTGAGTATTATGATATATGTGTGTGCGTGCATGCGTCTGTGATCCGCAGATGTGTGCACTGTAAATATTCATCAACTAAATTCATATATACATATTTTCACCTCAAATGAATACCATGTTGCATGTACAGCACATATCATCTTACCGTCAAAGTTCTCACTTGGGTCACACCTCACTGGGATGACAGGCACTTCCTCAGTGACAAGGAGGGAGCTGTTCTGTTGCACCATGGACTCTGAAAAATGGTCATCCTATTTATGTCACTGTGTAATTCCATCGCATAGGGATAGACCTAAACATGTATATACTCACTGATGACACATTTTTTATAAGTGCGCTTATCATTTACAGCACGGACAAGTTATGTTGTTTTATTTAATGTATGAGTGAGATACGCTAAACATTATGTGAGTGAACAAATAGATGAATGCTTCACAACGCCCCAAGAAGCCTATTTTATATATTTTATCTGGTTTCAACAATGACTTTGAAGGTGACTGTTAGTCATTTTAGGTGATCTATTAATTGATTGCATTATTTATGGCAACGCGAAAAGAGCAATGTGGCGCTTGAATCTAGACGCGAGTCAAATTTGCACATACGAGGGTCGGAAAAGGTCGTGAAATGAGTTTTGTACACACACAAAAGCACCCAAACATTAATATATGATTATATTCGTAGTAAAATATAAATTTATGCACATGTAAAACAACTGACATTCGCTAACCTTCGACTTGGCTAGTTGAGAAGAGGCCGTCATCGCCCACATCGATGCCGCCTTCCATGCCATCGATTCATCGCCCACATCGATGCCGCCTTCCATGCCATCGATTCATCGCCCACATCGATGCCGCCTTCCATGCCATCGATTCATCGCCCACATCGATGCCGCCTTCCATGCCATCGATTCATCGCCCACATCGATGCCGCCTTCCATGCCATCGATTCATCGCCCACATCGATGCCGCCTTCCATGCCATCGATTCATCGCCCACATCGATGCCGCCTTCCATGCCATCGATCAGCGCCGATTCATCGCCAAACACGTCCGAATTTATTTCAGTATATATTCCTTCTTTTCGAGGCGGTCCTCCTCCAGTCCAGCGGTGTTTCCGATGTGCGAGATCAGCCGTCGCCTCGCTGGCTAACGTCTGCCATTTTGTCTTCAGCTCGGCTGCGCTGCGATGGGACTTGGAAACAACGTTTACGTCCGCTGTCACCAAATGATCCCATGCTTGTTTTTTATCACGATTACTTAACGTCGACTTGAATCGACCTTGTAACGTCTCTTTGCTTCGTACATAGGACTGGATTAATGCAATGATCTCGACGTTGACGAAGTTTTTCGACTACGAGTAGGTGTTTTCTTTTCTGCCATGACGAACTAGTGAATTGAATTGAATTCTGGGAAAACGTGCCCTGAAAAGGTGGTAATCCGCTTACCGGTTAATCGCGCCGGGACCACCTAGTTGGGTGACGGCTGGGCATCAGTCATGCAACCGCGTCTAACCATCTGCCTAACAAGATCGACTCTAGGGAATTGGGTGTTACTTTACGGCGTAAGTTGCGTGGCTGTCGTGCAACCAGCCACTGGGGGACACCACTCAGGACAGGGGCCCACTCCGACTTGGATCCATTCAGGACCACTCTCTGAGTCCAAGCACTCAGAAAGGCTTCCACCCACCAAGGCACGTTGCCTTGGATGCCATAGGCTTCTATCTTCTTTATTATATATAATTTTGTCATCACAAAAATAATTTGTGGACAATGTAAAAATACATGAACTATTGGGTAAAAGTTACCACAATCAAATACATTTTGACATCAAGGTAAAATCAGAAAGTAAAAATAAAAAAACGTATCGGAGAAACTTCCACGAAGGTAACTATAAAGATATGAGAAAATACTTAGCAAAGCTAGATTGGAATAACATGCTGATGAATAAGACCGCACTTGAATGCTGGAATATTCTAAAATATGAAATTGAGAGTATCGTCGATAAATTTGTTCCCTTGAAAAAACAAGGAAAGCGGTCTAGAAAGAAATACTTGTCAAAAGAAGCTATTAGAAAAATAGTGTTTAAGCAAACTATGTGGAGGGTTTATAGGCGCACCAGAAAGGATGAAGACTATACAAATTACAAAGAGGCACTTAACCTAGCTACAACTGAAATTAGAAAATCTAAAAGAACCTTTGAAAAAAATTGGCAGGTAATATAAAAAAATTACAGCAAGAGACAGCATTCTATGCATATGTAAGGAGTAAACAGAAAGTTCGAGATAAGGTCGGACCACTAGAAAACAACAAATGGCAGAGGTCCTGAATGAGTATTTCAGCTCAGTTTTTACCACAGAAGATATCAGCTCACTTCCAGTTCCATTTACAATATTTGAGGGCAGTAAATCAGAACATTTAGGGCAGTTATTTGTAACTCCTGAAATGATAGCAAAGAAAATTAAGAAGTTGAAAGATAATAAATCACCTGGAGTTGAAGGGATACCACCAAAACTGCTTAAGGAAACTGTTGAGCAAATTAGTACACCACTTGCAAAATTGTTTAACTTGTCACTAGAAGAAGGTCACACCTTTGACTAAGCTCATTACAGTCAATTGTTTTTAATTGGCTGAAGAAGGAAATCAGATTTCCAATACTTTCGTAGGCTTCTGCACGTTTAGTCAGGTGAGAGTTCAGAGATTCCAGAATAGGAAGGTATGTTTCCACCTTGAATTTTTCACTTTCGTGGAGAAGTATCTGTTCCGCTGACCCGTCATGTCTGGTCAGACGCACACTTCGCTTTCTTGCACGTTTGTCTCCATCGCTACATTTCGAATCTGGACACCTGCTTTTAGCCTTCGCTTCATACTCACTGAATTTGTCTCTCATTTCCTTAAGATAGGCTTTCAGAGACTTGAGGAGATCAATGGCGACAAGTTGAGGAGACTTGAGGAGATCAATGGCGACAAGTTGAGGAGACTTGAGGAGATCAATGGCAACAAGTTGAGGAGATCAATGGTAACAAGTTGAGGAGATCAATGGCAACAAGTTGAGGAGATCAATGGCAACACGTTGAGGAGACTTGAGGAGATCAATGGCAACAAGTATGTCCACATCTCTTGACTGCAAAATGTTACTTGTTTTGTTCACTCTTTCCAGAATGTCATTCCAAAGAATTGTCAAAAAGATAGTATCTAGCTTCTCCGTGTTCTTGCTCAATCCTTCTGCCTCGCGTCTTGTGTTCCACTCCTGATCAGCGTCAACTGCAAGAGCATCCAATGCATCTTGAATTTTCTCGAAACCTCCACGAAGAGCAGTGACAGCATCGAAATGTGCTGACCATCTCGTGTCAGAGAGACACTTGACCACAATATGATTCTTTCCCAAGGATGACGTCAGAACATTCCAGCGATGTGTGGAAGCCGAGAAAACGGAATACAAACACTGAACAAAGTCAAAGATGGAGACAATCTGTGTACCACACTCTGCCGCTTTTACTCCCACCAAGTTCAGACTGTGTCCAGCACAAGGAATATAGATAGCAAATTCATTTAGTTCACGGATACGTGCTTGCAATCCAGTGTAGCGTCCTGACATATTTGAAGCATTGTCGTAAGACTGACCACGGCAGTTTGATAACGGAATGTTGTTCTCTTGCAGAAACTCTACAACCGTGTCTGCTAAATTCTTCGCCCCGTGAGAAAAGATGGGGATGAATTTGAGGAAACGTTCTACCGGTTCACTTCCACGAAATAACGATTGTGAGTTGAAGTCACGTTCAACAGGAAACAGGCGAATTTTTGAACAACAATGCCACATGTACACCACTAATATTTGGAGAAGCCAAAAAGTTGCTCATCTGCCCCTGATATACAGAATCCCTGGGTGCAACTGCCACCATACCCTGTTACAGGGCCTATGATTGTTAGTAGATATCTGTGAAATGGATTTCAGTTGCTACATTGTTGTTTTGTGGAAGGCAATACTGATCCATTGTTATTTCTTATTTAATTAGGCATGTTGAGCAATATTTTTATTCATGTGTATTGTTTTATATCAGAACATCATAATTTATCATATTTTATGTGTGTACAACATAACAAGTGCCCAATGTGTTAAGTTGGTGGCACACAGGAATTACATTATTAAAAACAGATCTTATTATCAAGTAATACTTGCCATAATTGTCATTGTTATGCTTTTTTATAATTGTCTATGTAGCATTTCACAGGGAGGAAGGTGTATACCATCCACTCATTACCACCATTTCCTCCCTAACATACATATATACTCAGTACACATCTAATGTAAGTGGATCACCCATTCAAGTACGTTAAAATCAGACTTTTACAGGGGTTATGTTTCGTGAATGATTTTCATTAAAAATCAAGTTCTCAGTGCAACTTCACATCAATGCTAATAAGCATCACAAATGATACATATTCATGCGCACAAACACAACGCCAAGTTTGGAATGTGTTTATACATGGGCCATCCTTAATATTTTGTATCTGCTTTTAATTGCAGGTTGTGGAACTAAAGTGCTCTATCATGACAGTAATATCCCATTTAGTAATAAATGTAACATTGTAAAACATATAAATCACTGGCTCCCAACTAGATTTAACAAGATTTAACAAGTGGACAAGGAAGCCATTGGCTTATCGAGAGTCCAACAATGTTCATCTACTTATAACCCGCCCTCCTGATATATGTGTCAACCTTGTTTTTAAACATATTCACGCTGCTAGCAGTTACACAATCTGTAGACAATTTGTTCCATTCCTTTATTGTCCTCTGTGAGAACGAGTGCTTCCTGATGTCCAATCTACATTGATCCTTTACTAATTTTACTTTATGTCCTCTAGTTCTGCTATCCTTCTTGAGTGAGAAAAACATTTCTATAAATATTTTCATACCCATTCAATATCTTAAAAACTTCAATCTGATCTCCTCTTAACCTCCTTGTCTCTAGAGTTGTTAAACCACATTCTTTCAGGCGTTCTTCATAACTAAGGTATCTAAGTTCTGGAATCATTTTAGTTGCTCTCCTTTGTATGCGTTCAAGCGTATATATATCCTTCTTACGATATGGTCTCCATGCTTGTATACAGTATTCTAAATGAGGTCTAACTATTGCTTTATAAAGAGGTATAATTAACTTTTTTTTTTCCCTTGTATGTTATGTTTCTTCTAATCAATCCAAGAATTTGATTACCTTTTGAAGCTGCAAAACCACACTGCTCTGAAACTTTCATATCAGCGCTTATTGTAACTCCTAAGTCCTTTTCTTTTACAGTAGTACCCAGAACAGTATCTCCCATTTTATAGTTTACATTCAAGTTCCCATGTCCTGTATGTAGGCATTTACATTTCCCAAAATTGAACAGCATCTGCCATTTCTCAGACCATTTCACTAATCTGTCTAGATCGTTTTGTAAATGTTGTTTATCACCATCAGTATTAACCTTTCTAAACAGTTTTGTGTTATCCGCAAATTTCAGTACGTTACTTGTTATACTGTCGTCCAAGTCATTGATATAAATTAAGAATAATATAGGTCCTAATACTGATCCTTGAGGTACCCCACTCAAAACCGATTTCCAATTTGAAACTTCTCCATCTACTACAACTCGTTGTCTTCTGTCAGTCAGCCATTGTTCTATCCAGTCAGTTATGCTATCCCCGATACCATGGGCTTTTAATTTAAGTAGTAATCTTTGATGCGGCACTTTGTCAAAAGCTTTCTGAAAATCTAAGTAGATAATATCTACTGGCGATCCCACGTCTATCCACTTAGTGATTTCTTCCAAAAAACATAACATATTTGTTAAGCATGACCTCGCTTTAAGGAATCCATGTTGAGATGAATTTAATAATTTATGCTTGAATCCATGTTGAGATGAATTTAATAATTTATGCTTAACGAGGAAGTCCACCATATCGTCTTTAATTAACCTTTCTAATAATTTACAAATCACTGACGTTAAACTCACTGGTCTGTAATTCTCTGACTTATTTCTCGAACCCTTTTTAAATAATGGTATGATGTTTGCTTCTTTCCATTCAAACGGAACAACTCCCTCTTTTAATGACAAGTTGAATACTCTTGCAAGTGGTATACTGATTTGTTCTACTGTTTCCATTAGTAATTTTGGAGGAATCCCATCCACTCCCGGTGATTTGTTATCCTTCATTGCCTTTATTTTCTTAGCTACCAATTCTGGAGTTACAACTAACGGACCTAAATAGTCAGATTTAGCCCCCTGAAATTTAGCATCAGCAACTGGTAATGAACTAATATCTTCTTTGGTAAACACTGAACTGAAGTAACCATTTAGGTCTTCCGCCATTAAAAACCCCTGTGATATTATATTTCCAGCACTGTCTTCTAGAGGTCCAACCTTGTCTTGTACGTTTTGTTTACTCCTGACATATGCATAAAAACTCTTGCTGTCATTTTTTATGTTACATGCTAGTTTTTGCTCATAGCTTCTTTTAGATTGTCTGATTTCAGTTGTAGCTGCATTAAGTGCCTCTTTGTATTTTGCATAATCTTCTTCCTTTCTGGTACGCCTATAAACCCTCCACATAGTTTGTTTTACCATTATTTTTCTAATAGCCTCTTTTGACAAGTGTTTCTTTCTACACCGTTTTCCTTGTTTTTGGAAGGGAACAAATTTATCGATGATACTCTCAATTTCATATTTTAGAATATTCCAACATTCAATTGCGGTCTTATTCATCAGCATGTTATTCCAATCTAGCTTTGCTAAGTATTTTCTCATATCTTTGTAGTTACCTTCGTGGAAGTTTCTCCGATACGTTTTTTTATTTTTACTTTCTGATTTTACCTTGATGTCAAAATGTATTTGATTGTGGTAACTTTTACCCAATAGTTCAAATATTTTTACATTGTCCACTAATTCTTTTTGTGATGACAAAACTATATCTAATACATTTTCTCCCCTGGTTGGTTCAAGTACGTGCTGAGTAAGAAAGCTATCCTGGATTAAAAATAGAAATTGTTGGTCCTCAATCCCTGTGCTCTCTAGAGAATTCCATTGTATGTGTCCATGGTTAAAATCTCCCATTATGATACATTCCCCTTTACTAACTTCCTTTATAGCGTTTTTATTTTTGTGTTGTCCTCTTCGTTTATGTTTGGACTTCGGTAAACTAATCCAATAGTTAATTTTGAATTTCCTGAAACAATTTTGCACCAAACAGCTTCATCGCAATCTGCTTCCCTTTCTAGTTTTATTTCATAAGCCTGAATAGATTCTTTAACATATAAAATAACTCCCCCGCCCCTTCTTCCTATTCGATCTTTCCTAAACATTACATATCCTGTCAGTCCTAATTCAGCATCTGTTATATCTATGTTGGCCCATGATTCAGTTATACCAATTATGTGAGGGTCAATATCTTCTACCATAATGTTTAATTCGTTTTTCTTATTTACTATGCTCCTTGCATTTAAACATACGCATCTATAACTTTTTTCAGAGATGTTTTTCGGATGATTTGTTATTGGTTTATCTGTGCTAGTGTCCTCTTGTTCTGCTTGAAACACCTCTAGGTAACCCCCCTGCACTTCTAGTTTAAAGAATGTTTACTTCCAAAAATATTTGTCATTGTACCCAAGTCACTATCTACTGCTGCTGAAAGTTTGTCCGCGAATACTGCCGCCCCCTTTCCACTTAGATGAAGCCCATCCTTCATGTACATATCAGCCCTCCCAACAAAACTTCCCCATAAATCCACAAATCCAACTTCCTCTTCCCTACATAGCTTCTGGACTAACATGTTAATTGCCATCCCCCGACAATTTCGATATTTGTGACCCCTCCTGCCCATTACAGGTAAAATCCCTGACAGTATTACCTGCTCAACCCGCGTCTGTTACTGCAACTGCCACAAATTAAGTGCCTTGTGGCCTTTAACTGCACGGCGCCATCATACAATTTAGTTTTAATTAGTTTGCTACGTTAGCCTTAAGTTAGAGTTGCATGTGGCTCCCTCTGACGGCTTTCATCCTTTCGAACGACATTCGTAAATTTAACGGGATCCCGTGCTTCTGAGGAGCCTTGATTAGACCGTTATAATTCCATGATTAGATGAATCCGTCAGAATCCTTAGTTCTCGGGACCACGACATGGTATATTATTAGTTTAAACGCCTTTATCATCGCGTAAACCGACCGTAAATGGCCGCCGTGCACAGCGCCTCAAACCGGTCGTAACCGGCTGGCGGCGGTTTCCCCTGAAACGGACTTGCATATTCAGTTCAATAAAACTTTAATGTCCATTTAAAAATGGAAAATTTCCCGGTTTTTCACATATATAAAATGCGGTTACTATATCTGCGGTGACACGAATACGCACAAAGTTTATACATATTCGGCAGAAAAAAAACCAAATACAGGCGATCCGCGTAGTTTTCTAGGGACGCCTTGGCTTCGCGTCGAGTAAAAAAATTGCATTTTTTTGCATTGTACTATTATTTGTTTTGAACAATTTGCCCCCCCCCTATGCTGTTATTCGGCACTATACTATTATTAAATTTGCCCGATTTGCCACCCTACACTGTTATTTGGCCTATATGTTTATTCGGCACTCAAGAGTAAAGAAGTGCTCATCTTTTCTCTGGTCAGAAAAAAACGTGTACTAGTTACAAGTTCAAACCATTGTCCATTTGTGGGTGCGTTTTTGGACACTTTCACTTTACAGACACAATTTGCATGTAAATGCTTATTTCTTTTGTTGAAGTGCTCAGGCATAGCTATTAATCATCGGTTAAAATTTAAGCAAATTCTGAGGCATCAACTTTTAAAATTTCCTGATAATTGGTCGATTTGACACGGATTGACCCATATATCTCTCAGTATGGGAAAATAACTGGTTATGTTTACATACAAGAAACAGAGTTGCTATTTCGGTTATTCGCGTTACATTTATAAGGGGTCTATTTGGCTGAGAGCTACATCAATACCATATTATATTAGTAACTGCAATACCAAATGCATGGGTGTACCATGTAGGTACTAGGTAAGCTAATTAGGAAGTAATATAGGCGTATGCAAGTTTTATTTGATTGTATAAAATATAATAAATTTATTAAAATAATGCTTTAAACAAACAGGGGGTAAGAGCCCCAAATCGCACTTATTTTGACCTGTTTAAGGTGTTTTTTTAGAACTAACTTGATTGCAATGCAAACATGAACGACGAGTGACATGAGAACTCTGCGTTGCCGTAATAGTCAGCCATATATGCTATATGTATGAAACAGAAATCAATACAGTTGCTTACCGCTCAGCTTCGGGTGAATCGCACCAAGTCCAAGGCCCATCGTGTGTAGTCTTTCTTCCGATGACCAACAGTAAATAAAAGGCAACACCATGTCAACGTGTGCCAGCCGATATTGCCGGGTAACATATCAAGTGCACGATGGAGAATTGTGTATATGAGGGTTTCTCCGTACCCTATTGGAATTATTCCCATCACATAACGTCCATCAGCAGTGTTCTGGGTGCAGTCAAACTGTCAGCAGTCAAACTGTCAGCAGTCAAACTGTTTATTTCAGTGCAAATACTAAATTTAACGTCTCTTGGGTTCAGCCTACTGTTACGTTTCCCGTTGGTGACCATGTTTGATTCACGACCATCTGTGATTCTATGCTGGAGCATGTAACTGAACCTTATACACTGTAGCCACATCTGAGTCGGCAATTAATAGCTCCATATTTAACAATTCTTCCTTTTGTGCAGTTGTCCACACTACACACTCATTGCTTGGTGATATACACACGTTTTTATCAGTATATTTTTTTTTAATAAAAAAACACTCCTCCATGACTGTTAGATGGCTATCGTATTTCCGTTGCCAGGGTGCCTATTTGGGTTCAGCCTACTGTTACGTTTCCCATTGGTGACCATGTTAACGTTTTGCACGATTATAAGAAAACGGGACCATCAAAAATTCTGAAACTTCTTTCCTGCCATGCTGGTCGAGTTTTGTCAAAATTAAATATTTCTAACTCTTTTAAAACGGCTGAACGTGCCATGCCCGTCAATATTTACCAATTTCTGCATAAATTACTACCACACGTGCCTTGTGGCGAAAAAATTACCCAAAATCCTTCCGCCTATTTAAATCATCTAAAAATCCAGGTTTACACTTCTAACATGTTCTACCAGCAAACTTGCCAATGTGTCTGCTCAAATGCAGTTATGTCAGATGATATGATTTTTTGAAAATTACACATATCTCAAATTACTGTGCCCTACATTATGTAACACACCAGGAAGTCTAACCGAGGCATGATCCCAAATAGGGAAGCTTTTTTCTGTGAAAGTGTCCAATTTTATACCATGTTGCGACACAATGTATATGTAAACCCATTATGGAACACTCCTGCTTGTCATGTCATTATTATTTGTTTCACAGCCAAATCAAAACAATGCCCTGCCCATAATATTAGCTGAAAACCAGTCACATAATTTAATTATAGGTCAATTTTGACACTTGATAAATCATAGACCATGTACACTAGATTTCTAGAGCATTTAGAACCAATGAAGCCTACTTACTGTTTCTTTAAATATATCAACTACTTATTTTCAAATTAATATTTCTATAATTGCTTGATTTTTTACCAAATATGTCCGAAAAGTGATAATTTGTCACATTTAACAGGATTTTGAGTGAATTCCAATGTGTCAGACATGTTAAATTCAGTGCCGTCTTATCGCACGGGCACACTGGGCAGTTGTCCGGGGCCCCGCGATTTTAGGGGCCCAGAAATTCAATTTGAAAAATAAAAATTAAGGTTCATATTATTAAATAGCAGTGGCGTTAATGTGAAATCGGGTCCTCCTTGTATGCAAAATGAATGTCAGATCTGGGCCATAAAATCCATCAAAATCAAATCCATAAATAACCGGACACTAGAGGCGATAGAATGATTAATTATATAAAATATATACACTCACTGAAAAAAAAATTGGTCACGCAAAAAATTCAAAAATAAGAACTGGTAAAAAAAAAATTCAAAAAAATATTAATTATTAAATATATTCTTTTTATGTTGATCTAGTTTTTCTAAAAATTCTTGGTTGTTAATTTTTTGGTAAAAAGTATTAGGTAACTGAAAATTATCAATTATCACCCTAAATGGTATACAGTGACAAATACCTGCTTGTTTTGGATGACAGTTGCGCAAATAAGCAAAATGAGGGGGATACCCAAGTCAACCGTGTCATTTGTCATCATAAAGTACAAAAGAACAGGCAGTTTAAATAGGCTTGTGGGTTCTAGCCGTAAATGTTGTCTTTTGGATGAGCATAAATTATATATTATGGGATTATATGATGATAACCATTTTATAACGTATGTTGAATTGGCAAAAAAATTTAAAGAGCAGTTCGGAAATGATGTTTGCCCCAACACAATACGCAATTTTATACAAAATAAGGGTATATATACCTAATTAATGCTGCATCAAAACTGCATAATTTTTGTAAATTATAATTTTGCATATTTTTAACAGAAATGAAGCGTACATTTGCTAGTGGAGCACAGAAGAAGAAAAGAGCTGCAGAGGAAAAAGGAAAACTTAGCAAACTTTCAAAGTTGTCAGCTTTGTTCACTCCTGCTGCAACAGATCCAGATCTGGATACAGCATCAACACTTACTTCCATTCCTGCAAGCACTTCTTCATCTGATCCCCAGTTCCAGATACACAAGCTCCTTCTCCTACTGAACTACTACAAGAAATACACGAATCCGCAACGGTAACCGAGAATGTGAATGTGATTTATGATCACGCTCTGACAGATCCAGGACTATGGAACACGAAAGATACTGTTACAGTAGACCACTGGATTTTCAATGGGCTGACAAAATGTCAAAATCACGATTGCGACTTTTCGAACTCCCGCCGTGTATATGGTGAAGGAGAAAAAACACAGACAAGATATTTAACAAACTCAGTAGTGAAACATGAACTGCGGAATGGCGAGTTTATAAAACGCGAATGGCTGCTATATTCACCATCCAAAGGTTGTTTGTATTGCTTTCCATGTTGTCTATTGTCCAAGAAAGAATCTCCTTTCGCTACATCAGGATTCAATGATTGGAAACACAGCAATGTTGTTGCAGAGCACGAAAATGGAGAAGAACATCACAGGTGCCTGTTGGAATATTCGATTTGGCACAAAGTAAGTGATTGTGTGGATTCTGTATTCCTAAGTCAGCATCGTTCACAAAAGGAGTACTGGCATAAAGTGTTAAAGCGTGTGGTTTCTGTTATCTGCTTTCTTTCCTCAAGAGGTTTGGCATTTCGAGGGGAGAATCAAACTATTGGCTGCTCAAAAAACGGAAATGTTCTTGGCATTCTAGAACTATTGAGTGAGTTTTACCCTTTTTTGGAAGAACATTTAAAAGTGTACGGAGATGCTGGAAAGGGGAACCCATCATATCTATCGGCAAACATTTGTGAAGAATTTATTGAAATAATGGGACAACAGGTATTTTGTGCAATTCTGGAAGAAATCAAAGAGTCAAAGTATTATTCAATAAGTGTCGAATACACAAAATACACTTCAGTTACCTATGCCATCCCCTAGTCAATTTACTATGCCAATGCTAACAACAACAGCTAATTTAAAACATGCCATTAACTTGAAAATTCTACGACTGTGACAAGGCTGCTTTTAAAGTAGCCAATTATTAATTAGTATTTTTAAAATTTTAAAGTAGCCAATTTGTGCATGTGTACAATATGCGTTTTGTTTTAATAAATTACATTATAAACATGTTTTGGTTGTCTACTGTCTGCAACACCTATAAGTTTCAATCAGTCAGATCTCGTATGGGCTGATTGTACACATTTGTAAATTTATCACATTTTAACATGCGACAATGAACAATATTGATATCCATCAATATTGATATTCATCTGTTACATAATGTAACAATGGGTACTAGAACTAGACAAGTTCGAGTAACTTCCTATAAACATATCTTGTAGTAAATAATGCATACGGTAATAACTACTAATTTAATTATTTTACATTCCTGTTCCTATTTTACATTACTGTTATTGTAGGGCCAGTGACTTCCGTAATGATTATGTGCTGCAACAGCTACTCCAGCCAAGAGGATCGACATCCAGAATGAATTTTGCATGACAGCTTCACTAGAAATGTTGGCATGTCTAGATCAGCCAACTATTGTATATCAGGCTGTGAAATCCACACATTACACATGCATGGATTTACGAAACAGTGAACTGTGAATATGTACACTTAGCCGACAATCTCATATAGACTTATGAACTTTGCTGCAATGAACCTATAATGTCTTGTGAACATTGGCATGGATTGGATATATGAAACAGTGAATATTGCTGCATTGTACTATTATTATGGTCTTCTTATAGTTCCTTTCATGACGGGCTGATGCCAACTTTGGGTATTGTCTTTTTCCATGTCTTCATATTAGTCTACAGTGAACAGTAAATAAGAATTACTTCATGTTGAGGTACAGGATATTATTTCATGACACAGTGAAATATGAATATTGATGTACTGGGCTTGCAGTGTACTGTAAACCAATTTTGACATTGGACTATAAATATTATTGCATTATGCATGCAGGAAATTACAAAGCTCTCATAATGTATAATAAATTGTGTTTTTACAAACAATTATTTCCATGTTCTTTATAATTATACAGTAAACACTACGGATTCTACATATTTTGCCTGTTTTGTACAGTATTTGGTTTGTTGATGTTCTAATATGTAGTGTGTGAATTGTAACATCCGCAGTCGGTTTCATTAAAAAGTGCATATTTTTGTTGAAATCATCGAAAGAATTGACTTTAGTTGTTCATTCTTGGTGGCTGTGCCGATTCTACCTCATGACAGGAATGCAGACTCATTTGTTCCGGCAGGCAACTTTGCAGCAGTGATATTCCAGTGACATTTTAGCTATACATTTGATATATGTATTTGATGATGTTTTATAAACTTATTCTACCTATTTCTTTAACTAATTTAAGCACCTTATTTATTTTAGTCATTTAATTTATTCCTTTTATCTGTTTTAGCTCATTTTAATGTATTTTACTTATATATGTACAATTCTAGAGCCTTTGAGCAGGTATTTCACCCGGATACATGGCATGTTATAAATGTTTAATAATAATAAATCTGGTAGGGCTCAAAATAGTGGGTATCCAAAATGGTAAACTCTGTGCGTTACTAAGTAATTTAATTGTGGAGTCATAGTAGATACTAGGTAGGCCTGAATTTTAGCAAAATTAACTTGGAAAAAGACAAGCAAAAAATTTTATTGGGGAGGCATCTTTAATTATACATAATTCAGTCTCCAAAAGATCACATTGGGGAGATATAGATAGAGCGAGGAGAGAGGGGGAGATGTGGGAGGAGAGCAGGGGAGAGAGGGCTTTTGGTTTAAGTAAAAATCTTTGATGTGGCACTTTAACGAAAGCTTTCTGAAAATCGAAATAGACAACATCCACTGGTGACCCGTCATCTACCCCCTTTGTAATTTCTTCCAAAAAACGTAAGAGATTGGTTAGACATATTCTCTCCTCTCTCTGTCTATCCCCCTTCTCTCCCTGCCCTCCCCCTCTCTCCTCTCTCTGTCTATCCCCCTTCTCTCCCTGCCCTCCCCCTCTCTCCTCTCTCTGTCTATCCCCCTTCTCTCCCTGCCCTCCCCTCTCCCCGCTCTCTCTCCTGTCTATATCTCTCTCTCCCCTGCTCTCCTCCCACATCTCCCCCTCTCTCCTCTCTCTGTCTATCCCCCTTCTCTCCCTGCCCTCCCCTCTCCCCGCTCTCTCTCCTGTCTATATCTCTCTCTCCCCTGCTCTCCTCCCACATCTCCCCCTCTCTCCTCTCTCTGTCTATCCCCCTTCTCTCCCTGCCCTCCCCCTCTCTCCTCTCTCTGTCTATCCCCCTTCTCTCCCTGCCCTCCCCTCTCCCCGCTCTCTCTCCTGTCTATATCTCTCTCTCCCCTGCTCTCCTCCCACATCTCCCCCTCTCTCCTCTCTCTGTCTATCCCCCTTCTCTCCCTGCCCTCCCCTCTCCCCGCTCTCTCTCCTCTCTATATATCTCTCTCCCCTGCTCTCCTCCCACATCTCCCCCTCTCTCCTCTCTGTCTATCCCCCTTCTCTCCCTGCCCTCCCCCTCTCTCCTCTCTCTGTCTATCCCCCTTCTCTCACTGCCCTCCCCTCTCCCCGCTCTCTCTCCTCTCTCTATATCTCTCTCTCCCCTGCTCTCCTCCCACATCTCCCCCTCTCTCCTCTCTCTGTCTATCCCCCTTCTCTCCCTGCCCTCCCCTCTCCCCACTCTCTCTCCTCTCTATATATCTCTCTCTCCCCTGCTCTCCTCCCACATCTCCCCCTCTCTCCTCTCTCTGTCTATCCCCCTTCTCTCCCTGCCCTCCCCCTCTCTCCTCTCTCTGTCTATCCCCCTTCTCTCCCTGCCCTCCCCTCTCCCCGCTCTCTCTCCTCTCTCTATATCTCTCTCCCCTGCTCTCCTCCCACATCTCCCCCTCTCTCCTCTCTCTGTCTATCCCCCTTCTCTCCCTGCCCTCCCCTCTCCCCGCTCTCTCTCTCCTCTCTCTAGATCTCTCTCTCCCCTGCTCTCCTCCCACATCTCCCCCTCTCTCCTCTCTCTGTCTATCCCCCTTCTCTCCCTGCCCTCCCCCTCTCTCCTCTCTCTGTCTATCCCCCTTCTCTCCCTGCCCTCCCCTCTCCCCGCTCTCTCTCTCTCTATATCTCTCTCTCCCCTGCTCTCCTCCCACATCTCCCCCTCTCTCCTCTCTCTGTCTATCCCCCTTCTCTCCCTGCCCTCCCCTCTCCCCGCTCTCCTCTCTCTATATCTCTCTCTCTCCCCTGCTCTCCTCCCACATCTCCCCCTCTCTCCTCGCTCTATCTATATCTCCCCCTTTCTCTCTCCCTGCCCTCCTCCCCCTCTCTCTCTGTCTTCTCTCTCACTGTCTTTTCTCCCCCTCCCTCCAACCTCTCTCTGGTTGGTTCCAAGACATGTTGAGTAAGGAAACAATCCTGTGTTAGAAGTAGAAACTGACGGTCGTCACCTCCAGCACTCTCTAATGATTCCCATTGTATATGGCCATGGTTAAAATCACCTATTATAACACATTCCCCCTTTTTCACCTCCCTTATCGCCATTTGTAATTTTAAATCTTCCTCTTGTCCTATGTTAGGACTATGCTAAATACTCCTATTGTTAATGTTGAGTTCCTAGTAACTATGTTACACCAAATTGCTTCCTCACAATCTGCTTCACTTTTCAGTGTTATTTCCTAAACATTACATAGCCTGTCAGTGCTAACTCAACATCTACTATATCTTTATTTGCCCATGATTCTGTGATGCCTATTACATGAGGATCAATATCTGCTACCATAATGTCTAACTCACTTTTTTATTTACTATGCTCCTGGCATTTAAGCATACACATTTAAGTTCATTGTCTGAAATTATTGGTGAATATTTCTTTGGATGTGTATTTGTAGTAGTACTCCTTTGAGTTTTCTCTGTCAGTTCCCCCTGCGCATCTAGTTTAAATAATTATTTTACATTCCTGTTATTGTAGGGCCAGTGACTTCCGTGATGATTATGTGCTGCAACAGCTACTCCAGCCAAGAGGATCAACATCCAGAATGAATTTTGCATGACTGCTTCACTAGAAATGTTGGCATGTCTAGATCAGCCAACTATTGTATATCAGGCTGTGAAATCCACACATTACACATGCATGGATTTACGAAACAGTGAACTGTGAATATGTACCTGTGCCCTCGTCGACAACTCTGACAAACTCACACCCAATAACTGCAGCACCCATCCCTGTCAGATTGAAGTCCATCTGTCATGAAAAGTCATCTCTTCCAACAAAGTTTAACCACATGTCTACGAAGCCTACTCCCTCCTCCATACATACCTTCTGTACTTGTGTGTTGATCGCCATCCTCTTACAGTTCCTATATTCCTCACCCCTGCCTCCCATTATTGGTAATATCCCTGACAATACAATCTATTCAACTCGTGCCTCTTTAAGTGTCTTGATCTACCTCCTGTACTTACCAACGATGGCTGACGTTCCCTCCTTCTCGGCATTGTTCATTCCCACATGCACGAGAACAGCACCTCCCGTGCCACCACCCATGACTTGTCCTGCCTTCTCTGCTATATCCTCTATTTTTGCCTCTCGTAGGAATACTGTTATGTCATCTTCTTTGTTTACAATTTTATCCACTTTCCTAATGATGGAATCCCCCATAAGTACCCGGACTTTTCATGCCTTCCCCTGTGATACTACATCAGCAAAGCTCCTTTCCTGTCGCACACTACTAGTATGCCCCCTTTCTCTCCTATCATCAACCTTTACTGTCTTACCACCTGGCAATCCCTCTCCACTCACCCGCTTACCTTTCTTTTGTTGCATTCTCTGCCTTCTGTCATCTTTCTTCTTCTGATCCACAGTCTTCTCCTTTTCTCTGCTCTTGTTATCCTCGACCATCCTGCCACCTGACAATCCCTATTCACTCACTCGGTTATCTTCCTTTTGTTGCACATTCTTCCTTTTTCCATCTTTCTTCTTCTTACCAGCTTTCTCCCTCACATTGCCGCTGCTCTCCTTGTTCTCACCACCTCTGTTCTCCTCATTTTCACTACCTCTGCTCTTCTCGGTCTCACCACCTCTGCTCTCTTCTTTCTCACCACCTCTGCTCTCTTCTTTCTCACCATGCCCTGTCATCATCAAAATCATATGCCTTAACTCAATTACCTGCTCCTGCAGACATTTCACTGTCATACACCCTCTAAACACGAAATGAGAATCATCTGCCTGCACCTCTGCCCACGAATTTGCACACCCGAAATTTGCAAAGTCTATCCAGCTGTCACAGCTAGAGCATTTGACACCCATCCTGTCTAAAAAAAGGACTGCGAACTATTGAGAAAACTCAGATAATAAGATAAGACCAGAACTGGTCACAAGATCACGAAAATGCAGGTTACTTCAAAGATTGATGTAATGTATGCAAACAAAATAGTCATGTGTATACTTGCATGTACTGTGACTGTTGCAAACATGGGATTCATAAAAAAATTGCAAATTTATCACTTCAGGAACTACATGACTATTTAAGAAAGTTTAACAACTGGTTCTGCATGCAGTGTTTATATACAAAATTTCCTTTTAGTAATGTCAGTAATGATGAGCTGATATATCACTGTTTTGGCATTGATGATGATATGGTAGAGTTATATGAGGAATGTACAGATTTAAACTTTCAGCCATTTAACTATACTGAGAATAATGAATATTTTTTAGGTGATAACGCTGATCAAGATATCAACTTCTATAACCGATTACAGGTCGATAGTCGTTATTATACTGATGATCAATTTAATGGGAAACTTTCTTGTAGGAAACAGGGATCAGAATATTTCTTTTTGATATATTATAACTGTCGAAGTATAGTAAAAAACTTTTATATGCTAAAAGATCACGTTACAACACTGGATGTGATGTTTGATGTCATCGCCCTTTTAGAAACTTGGCTAAATGATAACAGTAGTGATACAGTAAATTTGGATGGTTATGACCTTGTGTCATGTCCTAGGAGCTCCAAAAAAGGAGGAGTTGGTCTATACATAAAAAAATTCATTACAACACAAATACCTCCCCTTCTGTCAAAAAGTATTGATAATTGTTAAAATTGTAACTGCTGAAGTCAAGTTGAGAAATTGTAAAGGAATAATTATATGTTGCATACACAGAGCACCAAACACAGATCTGACATTGTTAAATGAACATATAAACTTCATTTTTAGTAACAGTCGTACTAAAACAGTATATTTATGTGGTGACTGTAATGTTGATTGACTACAGTACTATAAACACGCTGATACAAATCATTTTGTTGATCAGTTATTCAGTTTCAGGTTACACCCTCTGATAATTAGACCCACTAGAATTACACGTGATACTAAAAACTAATAGATAATATTTTTACCACAGACTTGTGTTCTCACAAGCAGAGTGGTTTAATAATAAATGACATCAGTGACCATCTACCTATATATGTAGTGACTGAATATATACACCATGAAGCAAAACATAAAACATACATAAAGAAGAGACTAGTTAGCGAGGAAAGAAAGAGAGCTTTCATAAAAGACTTAGAGAAATGTAACTGGGATGAAATAGTGAGAGAGGAGGATGTCAACATTACATATAATGAATTTATCAACTTGTTTACAAATTTTTATAACTCAAATTGTCCCATCAGTAACTGTACATATGATACAGTGAAAAACAAGAAACCCGATAAACCATGGATGACAAATTCATAAAAAAAATGCTTGTAAAAAAACTTACTATAGACAATTCTTAAAAAACAGAACACATGAAAAACAAGAAAAATACAAGAAATATAAAAATAAACTGACTGCCATATTGAGATATTCAGAAAAACACCATTACTCCGACCTTCTAGAATTAAACAAGTCGAACATGAAAGAAACATGGAGAATTTTAAATACCCTAACTAATAAAAAGCAAAAAGGATCGGAATATCCTAACCAGTTTAAAGACAATACAAATAAAGTCACTGGCAATGATAATATCACAAATGGTTTTAATAAATTCTTTTCAAATATAGGTCCTGTACTACCCAGGAATATTCCTAAATGCAACACAAATTTTACACATTACCTGGATAAAAAGGTAGAGGAGACATTATTTCTTAACCCTGTCCTGTCACTGATGATGAGATATTAGCACTAGTAAATAATGCTAAGAGCAAAAATTCAAAAGGTCATGATGATATTGATATGTGCCTAGTTAAGTTGGTAATACCATATATTCTAAAACCTCTAAAACACATATTCAACAATTCGCTACAAAAAGGAGTCTCCGGATAGCATGAAAATTGCTCGTGTTATCCCTATATTCAAAACTGGTGATGCACAAGAATTCTCAAACTACAGGCCAGTATCAATATTACCTCAGTTTTCAAAAATACTAGAAAAGATATTTCATAATAGATTAATGTATTTTTTGAATGATAAACAAATACTGTACAATGGCCAATTTGGATTTTGAAAAAAAACATCAATGTCTTCAATTGCAGTATTTATAGATTTAAAAAAGGCATGTGATACAGTTGACCACAACATACTGCTAAAAAAATTGAAAATGATGGCATTAGAGGTCTAGCATATAGTTGGATACATAGCTATCTAAACAACAGAAGACAGTATGTCTCTATTAATAGCACAAATTCAACTTTCCTAAATATAGCATGTGGTGTACCACAAGGTTCTATATTAGGACCAATTTTATTCATCCTGTCTATTAATGACATGTGTAAAGTATCACCTTTGTTGAAATATATAATATTATATTTATATATATATATATATATATATATATATATATATATATATATATATATATATATATGATATAGCAGAAATATGCAAAACTGTATCTACAGAATTGGCTAAGTTAAGTACATGGTTTAATGCAAATAAAATGTCTTTAAATGTTTCAAAAACAAATGTTATAGTATTAAGTAGGAAAAAGATAAACAATACTCTCATATTTAGCATAAATGGTACTAATATTGAAAGAGTGTATGTTAAAAATTCCTTGGTGTGCTCATTGGATTGGACTGACCATATTAAGAGGATAAAAAATAAAATTGCTAAGAATGTGTCTGTCACAAATAGAGTTAAACACCTGTTGAATAGTCATGCATTATATTCCTTGTACTGCACTCTTATCATGCCGTATCTGAACTATGGTTGTGAAGCTTGGGGAAATACTTATAAAGCAGAATACACCCTCTCCATATGTCACAAAAAAGGCTATACGAATCTGTAAACAAGAAGGGTACTTGTCACACACAAGACCAATCTTTCTCTACTTTAAAACTATGTGTGTGTATGATATGATAGACTACAACAACATGATGTTCATGTTTAGGGCTCACAACAATTTGCTTCCAGACAGTCTATTGTGTTACTTTAAGAGAGTATGTCATAGTCACAATTACAATACTCGCAACAAAAACAATAATTACAAAATAAAATATAGTAGAACGTCACAAAAAGCTGCTTGTATTAGTTTTAAGGGTCCTAAATTATGGAATCAGTTACATCCAGACCTGCAGACATGCAGAACGGTTTATCAGTTTAAAAGTTATTATAAAAGATTGCTCCTACAAAGATATGAACAGTTGGATTATTAGTAATCATCAATTTAGTGTTTCTTATGTATTTGTACATTGTATTACTTATTGGTTGATGTATGCCTATGTATACTGTAATATCCAGTATAATTAGCAAGTAATAAGTAAATGTTGCTAAACTAAAAACTAGTCAATTGTGATTATTTAACTTAAGAAATAAGTAAATTATTAATAGGGAATGCAAAATATAAGTTTTTATAACTTCTTGCATTTCCTTTCAACATATTTGTAAAATGATTGTTTAGATTGTATATATTCACAGCATCCTGATTGATGTTTTGGTTCAATAGAGATATCTCTTACGTATTGCTGCACCTTGTATATATATATGTTATGTTGAATAAATTCAATTCAATTCAATTGATGACGCCATATTTTTTTACGTATACCAGTGGTGCCATCTGACGGTAACAGTCAAAACATGCTTTTGTTGCCAGACGATATTCTTGGCGGATTCACGAAGCCGATAGAGAGAGAGTCGGGTAAGCGAGACTATTGTGGCAGTGGTTATATGCTAGTTGGCACCATTGTTGTGGCAGTGGTTATACGCTAGGTGGCACCATTGTTGCGGAGTGTTATTCTGGGTAACGACTGTTGTGGAATGATGCACTGTCGGAAAATCCACTCACCCATGGGCATACCCTCCGTATGCAATATAGACATGATATTCGCACAAAAACATTCAAATTAAGGGAGTAACGGTCAAAGTATGTTTTATTGTGATTCATTAAGGCACATTTCGGCGGTCAAGATGTTTATACGTTATTGTTTTACGATATAAATTACCAGACTTTGTCCTATTACATTAATGGAGACTATGTCCTTTGTAGAAGCAGAAAAACAAAGCAGAAAAAGAGGAAACAAGATTCCAATAAGAAGAGCTGCTTTCATTACTTTTCACAAGTGCGTGCGTTCGATAGCTGCTTCTCTGTGGAATACTGTCGCATTCTCAATTGTCGGAGCCTGTGTTGAGACACTGTTTGAGCGAGCAATTCTTGATGAGAAAAAACTACCTGTACGAACGAACTGTTCGAATCAACGAACTGCCCGAATCAACGAACTGCGTACGTGCATAATGACGTCAATGTGAACGTACGTCCATAATTACGTCAATGTGAACGTACGTGCATAATGACGTTAATGTGAGCGTACGTGCATAATGACGTTAATGTGAACGGTCCCCGAATAATAAAATTCAACCTCGGCCGGATAGTTATAAATATGTTGGGGTGGAGGTGGTGGTGGAGGTGGTGGTGGAGGGGAAGAGACGGTGTGAAAGAGGGGTAGAGAGAGAGGGGGAGAGAGATTGGAGGGAGGGGGAGAAAGACAGTGAGAGAGAAGACAGAGAGAGTGGGAGGAGGGCAGGGAGAGAGAAAGGGGGAGATATAGATAGAACGAGGTGAGAGGGGGAGATGTGGGAGGAGAGCAGGGGAGAAAGAGATATAGAGAGACGAGAGAGAGCGGGGAGAGGGGGAGGGCAAGGAGAGAAGGGGGATAGACAGAGAGAGGAGAGAGGGGGGTGAGGGCAATGGGAGATAGAAAGTGCGGAGAGATAGATAGAGAGAGGAGAGAGGGGGAGAGGGGAGGAGGGCAATGGGAGATAGAAAGTTTGGATAAATAGATAGAGAGAGGAGAGAGGGGGAGGGCAGGGGAGAGAAAGGGGGAGATATATATATATATATATATATAGAGGAGAGCGAGAGAGGGGAGGAGGGCAGGGGGAGAGAGAAAGGAAGGAGTGAGATAGATAGATAGATAGATAGAGATGACTGTATAAGTGATCGAATCTAGACTCTCCGATGTGCGACGTCCGTGACGTTGTCACGTGTAAACCGGCAAGTAACTTTAGAAGCACTAATCTCGATGATTTATAGAGATCACGCGGCGAGTAGAACAGATCGCAAACTGACAACTCGACCGCCCCCCTCCCCCCCCCCATCGTTACATCTATGGGCGTGGCCCCTGGCAGCGACGCGCTCTGGCGTCACGCACGTGCATTCGCCAGCGGCGTGTACACTTTCTCTTTACTCCACCAGCGCGGTTGTCCCGCGGTTGTCCCGCGCGCCAGACGTCGGACTTAGGGACGCGGCAACTAGTGGCGAGTTAATGAGGTAACCGTAGACAGAGACTTGGTGTAAACTCGGCGCGGAGCAGTCCGACTGAGCGAGAGCGTCTGACGGCGCGATGACGTTATCAGCTGACGCTATAACGGTCGCGGCGCTGCACACTCGCGATCGTCTCTCGGGATTCCGCTACGTGGGAACGCGTACTCTTCGTGGTTAGCGCACGACAAACCGACACGCACTTCACAGGTAAGCGAGTATACGTCACCGTGTTGTCGATCTGCCAAGTTTCGTTCGGCTGTGAGTGTTTTCCGCGAGGCCGGCTCGGGGGGGGGGGGCAAGGGGGCTCCCACGAACCCAGCTGGGCGTGTCACGCGGGCTGGTTTGTCGGTATTTCGCGAATCGTAGCAGGCGATAAAACGCCGTGTATTCGGCCGACCAACAGATCGTCATCTACTCATTCTGTCTGCGCTTGTAGCTGTTCACAGTCTTACAGCATAGACAACGCAAGAAAGTCGGAATTCAGCACAGAATGCCTCCATTTTCAGCATAAGTACGCAATTTATTACCTCGAGGGAATACACGTGTCTAAGAGCTATCGTAGAAATGCAGTCTTACTGCAGTGGCGTATTTTAGTAACTCAAATACTCAAATACGTTCATGTTGGCAATTTAATGTAGGACATTGCATAAAATACGCAGCGCATCGTTAATGCCACTGACACGACCCCACTGCAATTCCAATTGAATATCGGCAAATGGGAAGGAACTCAAGCGATATCGTTGCTAATAACAGGTCGGTAAAGTGCACGGATATTCGCTGTGATTGCGTTTGCAACGGGACAAGTGTATTCGAGAGATACACTAATTAGTTGGTTGTTGACGATCACCGCGCATATCGACTCCAAACACTAGCGGACATGGTACGAGTTTACACAAATGTTTAATCAGGCGACCAAAATGAAATGTACACTTTAGTACGAAAATGAAATTTACCATAATCAATCATAATCGTTGCTATGTAATTATTCAGCATAAATGGGTCGCAAATAGTTCGTGATTGTAGAAAGGGGCGCTATAATCACGTTTGCTGAAAGGATATTCGTAAACATGCTACGACCATTAATTTTTACGACCATTTCAACACT
>OY759265.1:2925515-3103015 GCA_963662155.1 Lamellibrachia columna | reverse complement strand
GGCGAGAGAGAGAGAGAGAGAGAGAGAAGAGAGAGAGAAAAAGAAGAGAGAGAGTAACAGACAGAGAAACAGAGAGAGATAGAGAGAGAAGAGAGAGATAGAAAAACAGATAGATAGATAGAGAAACAGAGAGAGATAGAGAGAGAGAGAAGAGAGAGAGAGAGAGAGAGAGAGAAGAGAGAGAGAGAGAGAGAGAGAGAAGAGAGAGAGAAACAGAGAGATAGAGAGAGAGAGTTAGAGAGATGGAGATTGAGATATATATATATATATATATATATATATATATATATATATATATATATACACCTAATGTCACCGAATTGGCAGCAATAATGCGAAATTAAGGTATGTTCTTCGGGTCTATGATATAGAAACGGGTCTATGATATAGAAACGGGTCTATGATATAGAAACGGGTCTATGATATAGAAACGGGTCTATGATATAGAAACGCTATTCGTTAATCGGCGACCATATTTCTGAAGACAGTAATATGGGTCAACCAGACATGGGGCCGAGTGCATTTTCATGAATATAAATATATGTACATTGATAAAGCTGGGTACAAGCACGAGTACATGTCTATGAATTCAAATGCATTTACAAATGCATAACAAAAACATTCGCGTTTGAGTGCAACCCTAAAATATTTGCATGTAAATGCTATCTAGGAAAATGGCATTTGCAATTGAATAAACTGAAACATGTGTATTTAAATTCAAATGATTTGACAGAACAATGTGGTTCACCTTTTTCTCCAAGAGCATGCCTGAAGCGTCATCCAAAGGCAAAGACATTTGATGTGGACCTTGAAATAAGCCCTCCCTTAGTAAAACAATCTATAAAATATTCGATAGGAATTTTGCTGAGACATCTGTGTAGAATTCCGAAAATATTTTATAGATTTTTCATAAAATATTCTATAGAAATTTGTTACACAAAATTCTATAGGATGTTTGCGGACATTGCTATATAATGTGTTGTTTCCATTGTTTTTTATACAATATTCTGCTATGTTCTGTATAATTTTATACAATTATATACAAATCTATAGAACATTGAAGCAGACACAAACTATTTCTATAGAATGTGTAGTTTGCTATACAAAATTACACTGTGCTATGCAGAATTCTAGATATATCTATCGAATTTGTATATATTTCTATATATTTTTTGCCAAGGGCTGCATCTTGGCAGATGCCAATCCACCCTGTCAGCTAAAAGTAGTTGTGATCAACTCTCAGTCTGCCAACCACAATTAACATTTCTTCTAAGATAGGCTACGGAACTATAAGCAGCTATAGTAGAGATGGTTATTCTCTATGAAAAGCAGAATATTGCCTCGATAATCCACCGCCAAGACCCCACTCATGACATTACCCATGACCCCACTCATCTCGACACTGATAAGAATAAGAGCAACTTGGTTCAAAAGACGCATTTGGTGACACAAAACAATAATGCCACGTAGGCCTCGAAGATAATATAATTTTATATCATCGAGGAACAGATCCAGCGGAAATACGAAAGGTGGAGTTATTAGACTGGGCTGGCGAGGCCTATGACATATACAACAAGGAACACAACAGCTTTTTCCAGAAAGATGCTTGAAAGCAGTCATCGCTGAAAAGATGGAGCAACTCAGCTTGGTCTTCTAATAGATGCACGACCAAGGACACGACGTTGTGAATATGGCTGGGAACACGAATGATGTGGCTGCTTTGATGCAGACCAATAACTAAAAATACGATGTAAACAATCGTGTGCTGTGTGCATCGCTAAGGCATGTAAAATGATAGAGCTATGTCTCTAGGTCATCTACTATGAGAGAATCTCGCAAGCATGATCACTATACTCTGAAGTTGTGAAGCTATTCTACACGATTGTAAGCCTACAAGTTCAAAAAAGAATTAATAAAAATTTTATTCAAGGCAAGTGGTGGTAACATGAATTTGCAAAAACACGAATTTGTGAAACATTTTACATATCTAAGCGTGCGTGCGTGCGTGCGTGCGCGTGTGCGTGTTTCATGCAGACATTTGAATAACTATGTCCTGTCACCTGGTGTATTTTTTTACTGGAAACTGGGCACCCCCCCACTTCTCAAGGTCTGGATGCGCTCATGCGAATATGCAATGTGACATACACATGTGTATATAACATTGCAACACTCTCCCGGTTTTGCAAATCTGCGCAAAAGAAAAGCTTCCGGGATAATCTTCCTGATTGATATTCGGACAGGCTGAGAAGAAGAAAGGTTATTTTTGAAACTGTGAAAACACATGCCATAATATTGGTTGAAATTTTTTTTTAAACGTTCATTTACAGGCATATCTCCCATATTATGTTTTACTTGTATTATTGTAATAATGTAGGCCATTAGAAATTACCATTGAAGAAAGATTTGCAAGTTAGCAAAATACTTGCTGAACTATGTTTCTGCAATGCTGAGAGCCATTTTAACACAGCCATTGAAAGACCATTTCATTGGAACTAATTAATTAAAGCTTGTTTTGAAACATGTATGTTTACTCTCTCTCTCTCTCTCTCTCTCTCTCTCTCTCTCTCTCTCTCTCTCTCTCTCTCTCTCTCTCTCTCTCTCTCTCTCTCTCTCTCTCTCTCTCTCTCTCTCTCTCTCTCTCTCTCTCTCTCTCTCTCTCTCTCTCTCTCTCTCTCTCTCTCTCTCTCTCTCTCTCTCTCTCTCCATACCATGATAGTTAATATGAGATAATATTAGTGTATTATATATAAGAATTTGTAGAGGCAACACATGCTTTAATCTGTTTAATACGCCGACAATTTTGGAACACTTGTTTTTTCAGTGTTTTTTCCAATTTAAATTTTTATCTAATGTCAGTCCTAAGAAAATAAATTCTTCCACTCGATCTATGTTGATATTATTTATGTTTAGCGGAAAGGTGTATTTAACTTTATTTAGCTTACTTAAACTAAAAGCCCATAGCATAGGGGTACCACAGGGATCATTATTAGGCCCTTTACTGTTTTTAATATATATATATAAATGATTTGGAAGATGACATATCTAGCAAAGTACTCAAATTTGCAGATGACACAAAGTATTAAGAAAGGTTACTAATAATACAGATAAAAAGTTTACAGGATGATCTAGATAAATTAGTTAAATGGTTAGAAAAATGGCAAATGTTATTCAATTTTGGGAAGTGTAAATGTATACACATAGGACATGGAAACCTGAACGAAGAATATAAAATGGGGGATGCTGTACTAGGTAGAACCACAAAAGAAAAGGACTTAGGAGTAACATTTAGTGCTGACATGAAAGTTTCAGCGCAATGTGGGATTGCTGCTTCGAAAGGAAATCAAATTCTAGGGCTAATTAGGAGAACTATCATGTATAAGGAGAAACTGCTAATTGTACCCCTGTGCAAAGCAATAGTTAGACCACATTTGGAATATTGTATTCAAGCATGGAGGCCATATCGTAAAAAAGACATAGATAAGCTAGAAAGAATACAACGAAGAGCAACTAAGATGATTCCAGAATTAAGAGACCTTAGTTACGAAAGTCGTTCATTACAATGTGGTTTGACAACACTAGAGACCAGGAGACTAAGAGGAGACCAAATAGAAGTGTTTAAAATAGTGAACGGTTATGAGGATGTTGATAGGAATATGTTCTTCAAACTTAAAGAAGGCAGTAGAACCAGAGGACACAAAGCAGCATTAGTTAAGGAGCAGTGTAGGTTGGACACGAGAAAGTACTCTATCTCACATAGGGTGATAAATGAATGGAACAAACTGCCAAATGATTATGTTAATGCTAGTAGTGTGAATATGTTTAAAAATAGAATTGACAAATATCTGATAAGGGCGGGCTACACATAGATGATACAATTGTTGGACTCTTGATAAACCAATGGCTTCTTTGTCCACTTGCCATCTGGAACTTGTTAAATCTGGAACTTGACAAGTCATATATTTTGACTTATTTTTGTTTAATGTTAATTTATTAATATTAAGCCATTCCATTATTTATTTTTTATATGAATTTAGCAAAGAATGTTATATTTTTATTCATACAGGAACATTGCTTATATAAAATTGAATTAACCAAGATGTGTAAATTAGGGGTTGAGTTCTATGGATGAATGTAGTGCCAGGGACGGATGTCCATACGGTGGTTGTGCGATCTTGTGGAAATTAACACTTAAGTCTGCAGTCAGGGAACTAGACTCCAATCATGTTGATTCAAATTAGTAATAACTGTGGACCTGTGATGATAAATGTGCTGAATATATGGATGTTTTAGGTGAAATACAGCAGTTAATACACAGTTATAATCCCGCACATGTTATATACGGGGGTGACATGAACGCTGACTTGGCTAGAAGTACACTTCATGCACATGCTTTGAGGAATTTTATATTGGATTTTAATCTTACTGTATGTATAGATGCGCCAGAAGCGGAAGTGGCATATACGTATGTATATCATGAAAATCAGGTTGGACGTAAATGTAGATTACATGTTTGAAAGGAGACAGGAGTGACATTGAATATAAACTCTCCACTTTACTATATGACAAAGGGGCATTGCAGCATAAGAATGCTATGTGTAAAACATGTTTTAGTGAATTAGCTAGATTATATAATGAGATATTAAGTATGCGCATAAAAGCATCTGAATGTTTACCTGCCATCTGTCACAAGCTAAATTCAGATTCAGCTGGTGGTAGAAGAAAGTTCCCTGGATGATCGAAAGAGGTTGAACATCTAAAGGAGGAAGCTCTCTTCTGGCATCGGCAGTGGCGATCAATGGGAAAGCCACATCATGGTGATATTACAGAAATGAGGCGTATCACAAGGGCTCGGTATCACAGGATTGTTAGACACATTATGGTAGAAGGTGATATAATGTGTACCACTAAGATGGCTGAGGCCATTAGTGAGAATAGAACCCGTGACCTATGGTCTGAGGTATGCTGTATAAAGGGCAGAAATAAATTCATGTCTTCTAGTGTTGATGGTGTGGTGGGCGATGATGAAATAGCTCAACTTTTTTCTGATAAATATAATCACCTCTACAACAGTGTATCATACGATGTTTACGAAATGAATAGTATAGGTGCGGAGATTGACATGCAGATTAAGGAATATGGTGTAGATAATATATCAGTTGAGGATGTTATTGAAGGTGTCCAGCGACTGAAGCAAGGCAACTCGGATAGTGAAGAGGGTCTAAATTCTGATCGTATCATACATGGTCCGAGAATACTTTATGTGCTGTTAACATTAGTCTTTACTAGTATGTTGGTACATGGGTATAGCCCTGACTCTATGTTAGTGGGAACCATGATCCCTATACCAAAGGACAAGAGACAGTTAGCATGTCCATCAGACAATTTTAGAGCTATTACTCTTAGTAGCATTATTGCTCAATTGTTTGATGTTATTATACTATCTAAGGAACAATATGCGCTTGCAACATCGCATTTGCAATTTGGATTTAAACAAAATATGTCCACTACTCACTGCACATAAGTTATGTGGAGACAATCAGTCATTACAACGCTAATGGTAGTAATGTGCACTCATGTTAGATGCCTGCAAAGCTTTCGACTGAGTCGACAATTGTAAGCTTTTAAGAGTACTACTAAAGCGCCAGGTGTCACCTCTGGTGTTAAAATTGCTGCTGTATATGTATACTAAACAAAAACTTCAAGTGATATGGGGCTGTAGTTTCTCGTCCCAGTTTAATGCCTGTAATGGAGTCAGGCAGGGAGCAATTCTCTCTCTTATTGTTTTCTCTGTATATTCGGATGGATTATTTGAAAAGAAAAGAGTGGTGTGAGATGCCATGTATCCACTATTAACAAGGATAGCCTAGTAGCCGATGGCATTTGCAATGCCATCGGCTACTAGGCTGAACTGACAGTTCAGACAGTCACCATTATTAAGCAATTCCATGTGTTCTACACGATCCAAAGTGAACCTGAACGATACAATAATTTTAAAGCATAATTTAGTCAAAACATAAAAAATATTTTTAGTTTGAGAAATAGATAGCTTCTAGGTAGCAATTTCTGAAATTATCTGGCTAGGTTGTAAGTTTGGCCACATCACTTGTCATTAACCAGGGAAAACACTGTTTCAGTCATTACGCGAAATGACTGCTCCTCCTTTCCATTTATTTCGCGTAATGACATTTTCAGTCATTTCGCGAAATGCCTCAATGAAACAGTCATTTGACGTAATGCCTAAACATGTCAGTCATTACGCGAAATGACTGATTACGCAGATTGACTGTAACATGATGTAAAACTTTTTATTACAAGTATACATTTTGTATTCACAGGTGGTTGTTCCAAATAGTTAACGTGAAACACTCATGCAAAATACCGATCATGTTGGTTCCTACATTATATATATGATTGTTTATGCATACATGATATCAATCGTTTTGAGACACATGTACAACATGCTCAATTTTGGTAAGCATGTGTGTGTGTGTGTGTGTGTGTGTGTGTGTGTGTGTGTGTGTGTGTGTGTGTGTGTGTGTGTGTGCGCGCGCGCGTGCGTGCGTGCGTGCGTGCGTGCGTGCGTGCGTGTGTGTGTGTGTGTGTGTGTGTGTGTGGTGTGTGTGTGTGTGTGTGTGTGTAAAGGTTGATAAATTATCATAAAAGTTAAACAGCTCTATTACAATGTATTTCATGAATAAATACCTTCACATGTTATCACACACTCCCATGTTTGGTATAGCTGTTTGTCGATCTCACACTAGAACCTCCATTTGTGCTACATTTAGGGCAATAATTGTCAAAACGAGATCACAAATTTGAAACAGAGGCGACATTCAAACCTAAACATGATACCTGAAATTGAGGCTAAGGTTAAACACCAAATACCGTCATTGTCAAAAAGTTGGCGTCCAGCTTAATCTGCACCGAGTGTCAGTGAGACAGGTATACGACGGGACGTTGGTACAAAGTATACTTAATTAACCCTATTTATGCAACCAACAGCAGGGTGACTTGAGAGTTAATTTAACTACTTGGCAGATGTCAGTAGTTAGTGGAAGTTTCTGAGACATCAATTCCGGTGCCCATGTGTCTGAACGACTTCCGGTTGCGCGCGCAGCCAATCAGATCGCCCCCTGACGGTTGTAGGAACACCACAAACCGTGCGCAGCGCCCCCTAGCGACTGTAGGAGTACCGAAAGATAACCAGTAGCCATCGATAGTGGACATAGGAACGACTGCCCGTTAACAGCGGTCATTAATAGTATCATTAAGAACTGAGATAAAAGAGTAAGTTAACAGTGGTCATTAACAGGGTCATTAATAACTGAGATCAAAGGACCTAACGAGGAGACGAGAAACGAACAGAACACGGTATCGTACGGGTGCACACGTATTTTTATTGAACAAGCAGCAGCAGCAGCAGAAGCAGCAGCAGCAGCAGCAGCAGCAGCAGCAGCAGCAGCAGCAGCAGCAGCATGGCGATACAATATGGGTAGCGTGTAATATCAAGACAACTATGACGATGAAGATGAGGCGACTTGCGCGGATGTTGACCATCACGCCAGAGGTCGCGAGCTTAGGGGTGTCTCCACCTCGCCAGAGGCTCGAGGGTGACGATGAGATGACCTGCGGATGTTGACCATCACGCCATGTACGAAGTGTGATAGTACAGTCTACCTTGTCGCATCTGTTTAAGCCAATCAAACACGCGGCAATCGTTAGCAACTAGATCGGTGCCGAATACGTTGATAAAAGTTCTCATTGGCAAGCCGTTACAACGAAGCAATACATAAGCTACGCAATATTGTCCACAAACGTTAGACAGAGGACTCTGAAGTCTCTTGCTATTATCATTAACAGGGTCATTAATAACTGAGATCAAAGGACCTAACGAGGAGACGAGAAACTAACAAAACACGATATCGTACTATATTTTCTTTATATGTAAATATTTTAAAATAATGCGCTCTTACACTTTATCCATAACTCCTACAGTTTACCCATAATTCCTACAATTTACCCATAATTCTCCTATGGAATAAGAATACAAGGACATTTTATTAAATATTTGAAAATAATGACACAATATCGTCCACAAACGTTAGACAGAGGACTCTAAAGTCTCTTGCCATACGCATATTTTCGTTATATGTCAATATTTTTAAATAGTGCGCTATTACACTTTACCCATAACTCCTACAGTTTACCCATAATTCCTACAATTTACCCATAATTCCTACAATTTACCCAGCACACATATGTAGTGAAGTGTGTTTGTTCGTTCACCTAGCTATAAAAAGAACGGGACTTTAGTTTCATACGGATCGTGTTACTCACAGACCTATTAAATTCTGATGGACCAGGCGAGGCAAACCATTACCAAGATTAAACCTGTCTGGACTTCCGCACTGTGTGCAGTGACACTGCGCTTTAATAAAAGATGAATAATAAAGATGAATTCACTACTTACTGCGTGCAGTGATTCCATCATGCTGTTGCCTTAATTTAATTACATATATATATATATATATATATATATATATATATATATATATATATATATATATATATATATATATATATATATATATATATATATATATATATATGTGTTGCTCCTACTTCCAGCCACATACTGGCTCCCAATATATTGCGCCCATCATACAGTCCTCTGTCTTTCCTACCTCCAGCCACATCCTGGCTCCTGACACATTGCGTCCATCATACAGTCCCCTGTCTCTCCTACCTCTTGTCACATGCTGACTCCTGACACATTGCGTCCATCATACAGTCCTCTGTCTCCCCTACCTCCAGCCACATCGTAGCTCTTTACACATTGCGTCCATCATACAGTCCTCTGTCTCCCCTACCTCCAGCGACATCCTGGCTCCTGATACATTGCGTCCACCATACTGTCCTCTGTCTCCCCTACTTCCAGCCACATCCTGGCTCTTTACACATTGCGTCCTTCATAGAGTCCTCTGTCTTTCCTACCTCCAGCCACACACTTGCTCCTTATACATCGCGTCCACCATACAGTCCCCTGTCTCTCCTACCTCCAACCACATCCTGGCTCCTGATACAATGCGTCCACCATACTCTCCTCTGTTTCGCCCACCTCCAGCCACATCCTGACTCCTGATACATTGCGTTCATTAAACAGTCCTCTGTCTCCCCTACCTCCAGCCACATACTGGCTCTTTACACATTGCGTCCATCATACAATCCTCTGTCTTTCCTACCTCCAGCCACACCCTTGCTCCTTATACATTGCGTCCACCATACTGTCCTCAGTTGCTTCTACCTCCAACCACATCCTGACGCCTGATACATTGCGTCCATCATACAGTCCTCTGTCTTTCCTACCTCCAGCCACACCCTTGCTCCTTATACATTGCGTCCACCTACTGTCCTCAGTTGCTCCTACCTCCAGCCACATGCTAACTCCTGATACATTGCGTCCATCATACAGTCCTCTGTCTTCCCTACCTACAGCCAAATCCTGACTCTTTACACATTGCGTCCATCATACAGTCCTCTGTCTTTCCTACCTCCAGCCACACCCTTACTCCTTACACATTGCCTCCATCATACTATCTTCTGTTGTTCCTACCTCCAGCCACATCCTGGCTCCTGACACATTGCGTCCATCATACAGTCCCCTGTCTCCCCTACCTCCAACCACATCCTGGCTCCTGATATTTTGCGTCCACCATACTGTCCCCTGTATCTCCTACCTCCAGCCACATCCTGACTCCTGATCCATTGCGTCCACCATCCAGTCCTCTGTCTCCCCTACCTCCAGCCACATCCTGGATCTTTACACATTGCGTCCACCATACAGTCCTCTGTCTCCCCTACCTCCAGCCACATCCTGGATCTTTACACATTGCGTCCATCATACAGTCCCCTGTCTCCCCTACCTCCAACCACACCCTTGCTCCTGATACATTGCGTCCACCATACTGTCCTCTGTTTGTCCTACCTCCAGTCACATCCTGACTCCTGATACATTGCGTCCATCATACAGTCCTCTGTCTCCCCTACCTCCAGCCACATCCTGGATCTTTACACATTGCGTCCATCATACAGTCCTCTGTCTATCCTACCTCCAGCCACACCCTTACTCCTTACACATTGTCTCCACCATACTATCCTCTGTTGTTCCTACCTCCAGCCAAATCCTGGCTCCTGATACATTGCGTCCATCATACAGTCCTCTGTCTCCCCTACCTCCAGCCACACCCTTGCTCCTTATACATTGCGTCATCCATACTGTCCTCTGTATCTCCTACCTCCAAATACATCCTGACTCCTGATACATTGCGTCCGTTATACAGTCCTCTGTCTCCCCTACCTCTAGCCACATCCTGGCTCTTTACACATTGCGTTCATCATACAGTCCTCTGTCTTTCCTACCTCCAGTCACACCCTTACTCCTTACACATTGCCTCCACCATACTATCCTCTGGTGTTCCTACCTCCAGCCACATCCTGGCTCCTGACACATTGCGTCCATCATAAAGTCCCCTGTCTCTCCAACCTCCAACCACATTCTGGCTCCTGATATATTGCGCCCATCATACAGTCCTCTGTCTCCCCTACCTCCAGCCACATCCTGGCTCTTTACACATTGCGTCCATCATACAGTCCTCTGTCTTTCCTACCTCCAGCCACACCCTTACTCCTTACACATTGTCTCCACCATACTATCCTCTGATGTTCCTACCTCCAGCCACATCCTGGCTCCTGACACATAGCGTCATTCATACACTCCCCTGTCTCTCCTACCTCCAACCACATCCTGGCTCCTGATATATTGCGTCCACCATAATGTCCTCTGTTTCTCCTACCTCCAGCCACATCCTGACTCCTGATACATTGCGTCCATCATACGGTCATCTGTCTCCCCTACCTCCAGCCACATCCTGGTTCTTTACACATTGCGTCCATCATACAGTCCTCTGTCTTTCCAACCTCCAGCCACACCCTTGCTCCTTATACATTGCGTCCTCCATATTGTCCTCTGTATCTCCTACCTCCACCTACATCCTGACTACTGATACATTGCGTCCATCATACAGTCCTCTGTCTCCCCTACCTCCAGCCACATCCTGGCTCTTTACACATTGCGTCAATCATACAGTCCTCTGTCTTTCCTACCTCCAGCCACACCCTTGTTCCTTATACATTGCGTCCACCATACTGTCCTCTGTATCTCCTACCTCCAGCCACATCCTGACTCCTGATACATTGCGTCCGTCATACAGTCCTCTGTCACCCCTACCTCTAGCCACATCCTGGCTCTTTGCACATTGCGTTCATCATACAGTCCTCTTTCTTTCCTACCTCCAGCCACACCCTTGCTCCTTATACATTGCTTCCACCATACTGTCCTCTGTATCTCCTACCTCCAGCCACATCCTGACTCCTGATACATTGCGTCCGTCATACAGTCCTCTGTCTCCCCTACCTCTAGCCACATCCTGGCTCTTTGCACATTGCGTTCATCATACAGTCCTCTTTCTTTCCTTCCTCCAGCCACAACCTTGCTCCTTATACATTGCTTCCACCACACTGTCCTCTGTATCTCCTACTTCCAGCCACATCCTGAATCCTGATACATTGCGTCCGTCATACAGTCCTCTGTCTCCCCTACCTCTAGCCACATCCTGGCTCTTTGCACATTGCGTTCATCATACAGTCCTCTTTCTTTCCTACCTCCAGCCACACCCTTGCTCCTTATACATTGCGTCCACCATACTGTCCTCTGTATTTCCTACCTCCAGCCACATTCTGACTCCTGTTGCATTGCGTCCATCATACAGTCCTCTGTCTCCCCTACCTCCTGCCACATCCGGGCTCTTTACACATTGCGTCCATCATAAAGTCCCCTATCTCTCCTACGTCCAAACACATCCCGACTCCTGATACATTGCGTCCAGCATACAGTCCTCTGTCTGTCCTACTTCCAGCCACACCCTTGCTCCTTACACATTGCATCCACCATACTGTCCTCAGTTGCTCCTACCTCCAGCCATATCCTGGCGCCTGAAACATTGCGTCCATCATACAATCCTCTGTCTTTCCTACCTCCAGCCACGCCCTTATACATTGCTTCCACCATACTGTCCTCTGTTGCTCCTACTTCCAGTCCCATCCTGGCTCCCGATACATTGCGTCCACCATACTGTCCCCTGTCTCCCTTACCTGCAGCCACATCCTGGCTCCTGATACATTGCGTCCACCATACTGTCCTCTGTCTCCCCTTCCTCCAGCCACATCCCTGCTCCTTACACACAACCTCCGCCATACAGTCCTCTGTCTTTCCTACCTCCAGCCATATCCTGGCACCTGACACATTGCGTCCATCATACAGTCCTCTATCTCTCCTACCTCCAACCACATTCTGGCTCCTTATTCATCGCGTCCACCATACAGTCCCCTGTCTCTCCTACCTCCAAGCACATCGTGGCTCCTGATACAATGTGTCCACCATATTGTCCTCTGTTTCGCCTACCTCCAGCCACATCCTGACTCCTGATACATTGCGTCCATCATAGAGTCCCCTGTCTCTCCTACCTCCAACCACATCCTGGCTCCTGATATATTGCGTCCACCATAATGTCCTCTGTTTCTCCTACCTCCAGCCACATCCTGACTCCTGATACATTGCGTCCATCATACAGTCCTCTGTCTCTCCTACCTCCAACCACACCCTTGCTCCTTATACATTGCGTCCACCATACTGTCCTCTGTATCTCCTACCTCCAACCACATCCTGACTCCTGATACATTGCGTCTGTTATACAGTCCTCTGTCTCCCCTACTTCTAGCCACATCCTGGCTCTTTACACATTGCGTTCATCATACAGTCCTCTGTCTTTCCTACCTTCAGTCACACCCTTACTCCTTACACATTGCCTCCACCATACTATCCTCTGTTGTTCCTACCTCCAGCCACATCCTGGCTCCTGACACATTGCGTCCATCATACAGTCCTCTGTTTCTCCTACCTCCAGCCACATCCTGACTCCTGACACATTGCGTCCATCATACAGTCATCTGTCTCCCCTACCTCCAGCCACATCCTGGCTCTTTACACATTGCGTACATCATACAGTCCTCTGTCTTTCCAACCTCCAGCCACACCCTTGCTCCTTATACATTGCTTCCTCCATACTGTCCTCTGTATCTCCTACCTCCAGCCACATCCTGACTCCTGATACATTGCGTCCATCATACAGTCCTCTGTCTCCCCTACCTCAAGCCACATCCTGGCTCTTTACACATTGCGTCCATCATACAGTCTTCTGTCTTTCCTACCTCCAGCCACACCCTTGCTCCTTATACATTTTGTCCACCATACTGTCCTCTGTATCTCCTACCTCCAGCCACATCCTGACTCCTGATACATTGCGTCCGTCATACAGTCCTCTGTCTCCCCTACCTCTAGCCACATCCTGGCTCTTTGCACATTGCGTTCATCATACAGTCCTCTTTCTTTCCTACCTCCAGCCACACCCTTGCTCCTTATACATTGCTTCCACCATACTTTCCTCTGTATCTCCTACCTCCAGCCACATCCTGACTCCTGATACATTGCGTCCGTCATACAGTCCTCTGTCTCCCCTACCTCTAGCCACATCCTGGCTCTTTGCACATTTCGTTCATCATACAGTCCTCTTTCTTTCCTTCCTCCAGCTACACCCTTGCTCCTTATACATTGCTTCCACCATACTGTCCTCTGTATCTCCTACCTCCAGCCACATCCTGAGTCCTTATACATTGCGTCCGTTATACAGTCCTCTGTCTCCCCTACCTCTAGCCACATCCTGGCTCTTTGCACATTGCGTTCATCATACAGTCCTCTTTCTTTCCTACCTCCAGCCACACCCTTTCTCCTTATACATTGCGTCCACCATTCTGTCCTCTGTATTTCCTACCTCCAGCCACATTCTGACTCCTGATGCATTGCGTCCATCATACAGTCCTCTGTCTCCCCTACCTCCAGCCACATCCGGGCTCTTTACACATTGCGTCCATCATACAGTCCTCTGTCTTTCCTAACTCCAGCCACACCCTTGCTCCTTATACATTGCGTCCACCATACAGTCCCCTATCTCTCCTACGTCCAAACATATCCCGACTCCTGATACATTGCGTCCAGCATACAGTCCTCTGTCTTTCCTACCTCCAGCCACGCCCTTACTCCTTACACATTGCCTCCACCATACTATCCTCTGTTGTTCCTACTTCCAGCCACATCCTGGCTCCTTATACATTGCTTCCACCATACTGTCCTCTGTTGCTCCTACTTCCAACCCCATCCTGGCTCCCGATACATTGCGTCCACCATACTATCCCCTGTCTCCCTTACCTGCAGCCACATCCTGGCTCCTGATACATTGCGTCCACCATACTGTCCTCTGTCTCCCCTTCCTCCAGCCACATCCCTGCTCCTTACAAACTGCCTCCGCCATACAGTCCTCTGTCTTTCCTACCTCCAGCCATATCCTGGCTCCTGACACATTGCGTCCATCATACAGTCCTCTATCTCTCCTACCTCCAACCACATCCTGGCTCCTTATTCATCGCGTCCACCATACAGTTTCCTGTCTCTCCTACCTCCAAGCACATCGTGGCTCCTGATACAATGTGTCCACCATATTGTCCTCTGTTTCGCCTACCTCCAGAAACATCCTGACTCTTGATACATTGCGTCCATCATACAGTCCCCTGTCTCTCCTACCTCCAACCACATCCTGGCTCCTGATATATTGCGTCGACCATAATGTCCTCTGTTTCTCCTATCTCCAGCCACATCCTGACTCCTGATACATTGCGTCCATCATACAGTCCTCTGTCTCCTCTACCTCCAGCCACATCCTGGCTCTTTACACATTTCGTCCATCATACAGTCCTCTGTCTTTCCTACCTCCAGCCACACCCTTGCTCCTTATACATTGCGTCCATTATACAGTCCCCTATCTCTCCTACCTCCAACCACATCCTGGCTCCTGATATATTGCGTCCTCCATAATGTCCTCTGTTTCTCCTACATCCAGCCACATCCTGACTCCTGATACATTGCGTCCATCATACAGTCCTCTGTCTCCCCTACCTCCAGCCACATCCTGGCTCTTTACACATTTCGTCCATCATACAATCCTCTGTCTTTCCTACCTCCAGCCACACCCTTGCTCCTTATACATTGCGTCCACCATACTGTCCTCAGTTGCTTCTACCTCCAACCACATCCTGGCGCCTGATACGTTGCGTCCATCATACAGTCCTCTGTCTTTCCTACCTCCAGCCACACCCTTGCTCCTTATACATTGCGTCCACCTACTGTCCTCAATTGCTCCTACCTCCAGCCACATGCTAACTCCTGATACATTGCGTCCATCATACAGTCCTCTGTCTTCCCTACCTCCAGCCACATTCTACATTGCGTCCATCATACAATCCTCTGTCTTTCCTACTTCCAGCCACACCCTTACTCCTTACACATTTCCGCCACCATACTATCCTCTGTTGTTCCTTCCTCCAGCCACATCCTGACTCCTGACACATTGCGTCCATCATACAGTCCACTGTCTCTCCTACCTCCAACCACATCCTGGCTCCCGATACATTGCGTCCACCATACTGTCTTCTGTCTGCCCTTCCTCCAGCGACATCCCTGCTCCTTACACACTGCCTCCGCCATACAGTCCTCTGTCTCTCCTAGCTACAGCCACATCACGCCTCCTGATACTTTGCCCCCGCCATACAGTCCTCTATCTCTCCTACCTCCAACCACATCCTGGCTCCTTACACACTGCCTTCACCACACAGTCCTCTGTCTCCCCTACCTGCAGTCACATCCTGGCTCCTTAAGCACTTCGTCCGCCACATTGTGGCTCTTTATACATTGCGTCCACCATAATGTCATCTGTCTCCTACCTCCAACCACATCCTGACTCCTGATACGTTGCGTCCACCATACTATACTGTCCTCTGTCTCTCCTACCTCCAGCCACATCCTGGCTCCTGTACATAAATGTATACTGAGACGATGGGAAACAGCAAGACAGCTTCGAGACAGTGTCATAAAATAAATAAATGTACAGTCTGTATCTCCAGCACACAGCTGTAAGCTACAGTCACTACAACTCCCGTACACAAGTAGAATACACAGTTAGTGCTAGAATACATGGCCAGTACACCCTCACGACACATCTGGAATATATAGTCACTACACACTCTGTACACAGCTAAATTACAAAATATTCACTGTATCTCCAGTACATAGCTATAATGCATTGTCACTACAACTCCAGTACACGATTAGAATACACAGTTACTGCTCACCCAGGACACAGCTCGAATACATGGTCGCTGCTGTATCTCCAGCAAACAGCTGTAAGATATAGTCACTACAACTCCAGTACACAAATAGAATACACAGTTTCTGCTAGAATGCATGGCCAATGCACCCTCAGTACACATCTAGAATATAAAATATAGTCACTACACACTCTGTACACAGCTAAAATACAAGATATTCACAGTATCTCCAGTACATAGCTATAATGCATTGTCACTACATCTCCAGTACACGATTAGAATACACAGTTACTGCTCACCCAGGACACATCTCGAAATACATGGTCGCTGCAACCTCAGTACATAACTGGAATACATAGCCACTACACCCTCAGTACATAGCTAGAATACAAAATCACACAATTTCGCACAAATTCACACAACGTTGCACAACATTACACAACTTCACACAACGTCGCACAACTTCGCACAACTTCACACAACTTCAGACAACTTCGTACAACTTCAAACAACTTCAAACAACTTCTGGCGAACAAACTAACAAAATGACACCATCTCAGTATACATTTATTTATTTTATGATAATGTCTCCATCCTGCTTTGCTGTTTCTCACCATCTCAGCATACATTTATTTATTTTATGACACTGTCTCCAGCCTGCCTTGCTTTTTCTCAGCATCTCAGCATATATTTCTGCACTTTATGACACTGTCTCTAGCCTGCCTTGCTCTTTCTTACCATCTCATACACTGTCACACGCAACTTGAAAAAGGTGTTGTATTCTTGCTAGTGACACCCCTCTACATATGGACAAGCTCCATAGAGTGGTAGTGAGTCGAGTGTAACCATTATCTTCTGGTTCCCACACCTCACCACCCCCACCATAGAGTAATGGTACAGTCGCCAGGGGGCGCAGGGACGCGCGCGATTACAGGAAAAAGGTGTATTACGCGGAAAAGGTGTGTAATCGCGCGCGCCCCCGCGCCCCCTGGCGACTGTACCATTACTCTATGGTGGGGTGGTGAGGTGTGGGAACCAGAAGATAATGGCTACACTCGACTCACTACTACTCTATGGAGCTTGTCCATATGTAGAGGGGAGTCACTAGCGAGAATACAAAACCAAGCGTGCGTGGGGGTGGTCAGATGGCTATACTCCTCTCATTACTCTATGGTGGGGGTGGTGAGGTGTGGGAACTAGAAGGTAATGGTTACACTCGACTCACTACTACTCTATGGAGCTTGTCCATATGTAGAGGGGTGTCACTAGCAAGAATACAACACCTTTTTCAAGTTGCGTGTGACAGTGTATGAGATGGTGAGACAGAGCAAGGCAGGCTAGAGATAGTTTCATAAAGTGCAGAAATATATGCTGAGATGCTGAGAAAAAGCAAGGCAGGTTGGAGACAGTGTCATAAAATAAATAAATGTATGCTGAGATGGTGAGAAACAGCAAAGCAGGATGGAGACATTATCATAAAATAAACAAATGTATGCTGAGATGGTGTCATTTTGTTAGTTTGTTCGCCAGAAGTTGTGCGAAGTTGTCTGAAGTTGTGTGAAGTTGTGCGAAGTTGTGCGACGTTGTGTGAAGTTGTGTAATGTTGTGCAACGTTGTGTGAAGTTGTGCGGAATTGTGTGATTTTGTATTCTAGCTATGTACTGAGGGTGTAGTGACTATGTATTCCAGTTATGTACTGAGGTTGCAGCGACCATGTATTTCGAGATGTGTCCTGGGTGAGCAGTAACTGTGTATTCTAATCGTGTACTGGAGATGTAGTGACAATGCATTATAGCTATGTACTGGAGATACTGTGAATATCTTGTATTTTAGCTGTGTACAGAGTGTGTAGTGACTATATTTTATATTCTAGATGTGTACTGAGGGTGCACTGGCCATGTATTCTAGCAGTAACTGTGTATTCTATTTGTGTACTGGAGTTGTAGTGACTATATCTAACAGCTGTGTGCTGGAGATACAGCAGTACCATGTATTCGAGCTGTGTCCTGGGTGAGCAGTAACTGTGTATTCTAATCGTGTACTGGAGTTGTAGTGACAATGCATTATAGCTATGTACTGGAGATACAGTGAATATTTTGTAATTTAGCTGTGTACAGAGTGTGTAGTGACTATATATTCTAGATGTGTCGTGAGGGTGCACTGGCCATGTATTCTAGCACTAACTGTGTATTCTACTTGTGTACGAGAGTTGTAGTGACTGTATCTTACAGCTGTGTGCTGGAGATACAGACTGTACATTTATTTATTTTATGACACTGTCTCGAAGCTGTCTTGCTGTTTCCCATCGTCTCAGTATACATTTATGTACAGGAGCCAGGATGTGGCTGGAGGAAGGAGAGACAGAGGACAGTATAGTATGGTGGACGCAACGTATCAGGAGTCAGGATGTGGTTGGGGGTAGGAGAGATAGAGGACTGTATGATGGACGCAATGTGTCAGGAGCCAGGATATGGCTGGAGGTAGGAAAGACAGAGGACTGTATGGCGGAGGCAGTGTGTAAGGAGAGGGATGTGGCTGGAGGAAGGGGAGAGAGAGGACAGTATGGTGGACGCAATGTATCAGGAGCCAGGATGTGGCTGCAGGTAAGGGAGACAGGGGACAGTATGGTGGACGCAATGTATCGGGAGCCAGGATGGGGCTGGAAGTAGGAGCAACAGAGGATAGTATGGTGGAAGCAATGTATAAGGAGCCAGGATGTGGCTGGAGGTAGGAACAACAGAGGATAGTATGGTGAAGGCAATTGTAAGGAGTAAGGGCGTGGCTGGAGGTAGGAAAGACAGAGGATTGTATGATGGACGCAATGTTTCAGGCGCCAGGATATGGCTGGAGGTAGGAGCAACTGAGGACAGTATGGTGGATGCAATGTGTAAGGAGCAAGGGTGTGGCTGGAGGTAGGAAAGACAGAGGACTGTATGCTGGAAGCAATGTATCAGGAGTCGGGATGTGTTTGGACGTAGGAGAGATAGGGGACTGTATGGTGGACGCAATGTATAAGGAGCAAGGGTGTGGCTGGAGTTAGGAAAGACAGAGGACTATATGATGGACGCAATGTGTAAAGAGCCCGGTTGTGGCTGGAGATAGGGGAGACAGAGGACTGTATGATGGACGCAATGCATAAGGAGTCAGAATGTGGCTGGAGGTAGGAGATACAGAGGATAGTACGGTGGACGCAATGTATAAGGAGCAAGGGTGTGGCTGGAGGTAGGAAAGAAAGAGGACTGTATGATGAACGCAATGTGCAAAGAGCCAGGATGTGGCTGGAGGTAGGAGAGACAGGGGACTGTATGATGGACGCAATGTGTCAGGAGCCAGGATGTGGCTGAAGGAAGGAACAACAGAAGATAGTATGGTGGAGGCAATGTGTAAGGAGTAAGGGTATGACTGGAGGTAGGAAAGACAGAGGACTATATGATTAACGCAATGTGTAAAGAGCCAGGATGTGGCTAGAGGTAGGGGAGACAGAGGACTGTATGACGGACGCAATGTATCAGGAGCCAGAATGTGGCTGGAGGTAGGTGATACAGAGGACAGTATGGTGGACGCAATGTATAAGGAGCAAGGGTGTGGCTGCAGGTAGGAGAGACAGAGGACTGTATGATGGACGCAATGTGTAAAGAGCCAGGATGTGGCTGGAGGTAGGGGAGACAGAGGACTGTACGATGGACGCAATGTATCAGGAGCCAGGATGTGGCTGGATTTAGGAACAACAGAGGATAGTATGGTGGAGACAATGTGTAAGGAGTAAGGGTGTGGCTGGAGGTAGGAAAGACAGAGGACTGTACGATGGACGCAATGTGTAAAGATAAGATAAGATAAGATAAGATAAGATACGTTTTATTACCAAGTAGCAAGTACAAGGAATTTGTAGTGTTGTGGCGTTAGCACAAACATACACTCATGCACCCAATCACACACGGAACTAAACATTACATATCACAATCGTATTACTAAAAACAGTTGAAAACAAGCGAGAGTAATATAATAGGTTGCAAGATTAAAAAATGAAAAATTTTAAAGATTAAAAAAATAAATAAATAAATAAAAAATTAAAAAGGCGACATTGCATCTACCTACCAGAGGCAAGACATTTATGATGGCTCTCCATTTAAAAATCTCAGCGCTTGAGGATAGAAACTATTGTTAAATCGCGTCGTTTTAGTTTTTATGCTACGGTAGCGCTTACCGGAGGAAGAGCCAGGATGTGGCTGGAAGTAGGGGAGACAGAGGACTGTATGATGGACGCAATGTATCAGGAGTCAGGATGTGGCTGGAGGTAGGAGAAACAGAGGACAGTATGGTGGACGCAATATATCAGGAGCCAGGATGTGGTTGGAGGTAGGGGAGACAGGGGACTGTATGATGGACGCAATGTGTCAAGAGCCAGGATGTGGCTGGAGGTAGGAACAACAGAGGATAGTATGGTGGAGGCAATGTGTAAGGAGTAAGGGTGTGGCTGGAGGTAGGAAAGACAGAGGACTGTATGATGGACGCAATGTGTAAAGAATCAGGATTTGGCTGGAGGTAGGGAAGACAGAGGACTGTATGATGGACGCAATGTATCAGGAGTTAGCATGTGGCTGGAGGTTGAAGCAACTGAGGACAGTAGGTGGACGCAATGTATAAGGAGCAAGGGTGTGGCTGGAGGTAGGAAAGACAGAGGACTGTATGGTGGACGCAATGTATCAGGCGCCAGGATGTGGTTGGAGGTAGAAGCAACTGAGGACAGTATGGTGGACGCAATGTATAAGGAGCAAGGGTGTGGCTGGAGGTAGGAAAGACAGAGGACTGTATGATGGACGCAATGTGTAAAGAGCCACGCTGTGGCTGGAGGTAGGGTAGACAGAGGACTGTATGATGGACGCAATGTATCAGGAGTCAGCATGTGACAGGAGGTAGGAGAGACAGGGGACGGTATGATGGACGCAATGTGTCAGGAGCCAGGATGTGGCTGGAGGTAGGAAAGACAGAGGACTGTATGATGGGCGCAATGTATTGGGAGCCAGTATGTGGCTGGAAGTAGGAGCAACACATATATATATATATATATATATATATATATATATATATATATATATATATATATATATATATATATATATATATATATATATATATATATATATATATATATATATATATATATATATATATATATATATATATATATATATATATATGTAATTAAATTAAGGTAACAGCATGATGGAATCACTGCACGCAGTAAGTAGTGAATGCATCTTTATTATTCATCTTTTATTAAAGCGCAGTGTCACTGCACACAGTTCGGAAGTCCAGACAGGTTTAATCTTGGTAATGGTTTGCCTCGCCTGGTCCATCAGAATATAATAGGTCTGTGAGTAACACGATCCGTATGAAACTAAAGTCCCGTTCTTTTTATAGCTAGGTGAACGAACAAACACACTTCACTACATATGTGTGCTGGGTAAATTGTAGGAATTATGGGTAAATTGTAGGAATTATGGGTAAACTGTAGGAGTTATGGGTTAAGTGTAAGAGCGCACTATTTAAAAATATTGACATATAACGAAAATGCGTATGGCAAGAGACTTTAGAGTCCTCTGTCTAACGTTTGTGGACGATATTGTGTCATTATTTTGAAATATTTAATAAAATGTCCTTGTACTCTTATTCAAAAGGAGAATTATGGGTAAATTGTAGGAATTATGGGTAAACTGTAGGAGGTATGGGTAAAGTGTAAGAGCGCACTATTTAACAATATTGACATATAACGAAAATATGCGTATGGCAAGAGACTTTAGAGTCCTCTGTCTAACGTTTGTGGACGATATTGTGTCATTATTTTCAAATATTTAATAAAATGTCCTTGTACTCTTATTCAATAGGAGAATTATGGGTAAATTGTAGGAATTATGGGTAAAGTGTAAGAGCGCATTATTTTTAAATATTTACATATAAAGAAAATATAGTACGATATCGTGTTTTGTTAGTTTCTCGTCTCCTCGTTAGGTCCTTTGATCTCAGTTATTAATGACCCTGTTAATGATAATAGCAAGAGACTTCAGAGTCCTCTGTCTAACGTTTGTGGACAATATTGCGTAGCTTATGTATTGCTTCGTTGTAACGGCTTGCCAATGAGAACTTTTATCAACGTGCCGCGTGTTTGATTGGCTTAAACAGACGCGACAAGGTAGACTGTACTATCACACTTCGTACATGGCGTGATGTTCAACATCCGCGGGTCACCTCATCGTCACCCTCGAGCCTCTGGCGAGGTGGAGACACCCCTAAGCTCGCGACCTCTGGCGTGATGGTCAACATCCGCAAGTCGCCTCATCTTCATCGTCATATTTGTTGTGATATTACACGCTACCCATATTGTATCGCCATGCTGCTGCTGCTGTTGCTGCTGCTGCTGCTGCTGCTTGTTCAATAAAAATACGTGTGCACCCGTACGATACCGTGTTCTGTTCGTTTCTCGTCTCCTCGTTAGGTCCTTTGATCTCAGTTATTAATGACCCTGTTAATGACCACTGTTAACTTACTCTTTCATCTCAGTTCTTAATGATACTATTAATGACCGTTGTTAACGGGCAGTCGTTCCTATGTCCACTATCGATGGCTACTGGTTATCTTTCGGTACTCCTACAGTCGCTAGGGGGCGCTGCGCACGGTTTGTGGTGTTCCAACAACCGTCAGGAGGCGCTCTGATTGGTTGCGCGCGCAACCGGAAGTCGTTCAGACACATGGGCACCGGAATTGATGTCTCAGAAACTTCCACTAACTACTGATGTCTCCTTCACATACGTATTTATCATTCGCATGAATTGCATAAAGTCACGCACAAAGGTGTGGCCGTTGTGTCGACTACAGCTTGGTCTAAATATTCATGTACCAACGTGTTGGATTTAACTGTTCGTGTGTATGCTCAGCTTTTTGATATGTTCCATTTAATGTGTATTTTGTTTAGTTGGGCCTAAAGTTGTGTAGTCCGATGAATGTATTACACAATTTTCATATAGGGCGCTCTCGATGTAATTTCTTCCATAGCTGTCAGCAATGCCTGTGTCTCTGCAAACGAATGTACACAACAAGCCATCAGTTGTACAAAAGAACAATCAGTTGTACAAAAGAACCATCAGTTGTACAAAAGAACCATCACACTTGTTTTGTTGCGTAGATTATGTTGTCCATCACAACTTATTTGTTGTAATATATTGTTGATGTGTACCACGATCACCGACATGCAAACCATATGAGCCACTTTAGTACACACATAAAGTTTAACCCCACCAGTTAGGGCGTATTAAGCCACTACTCTTATTACTAATGAAAGCACGGAATTGTTAATCAAGGAGTGAATATTACATGACAAACATGAGGAAACCCCATAACATGAGGAAACCCCATAACATGAGGAAACCCCATAACATGAGGAAACCCCATAACATGAGGAAACCCCATAACATGAGGAAACCCCATAACATGAGGAAACCCCATAACATGAGGAAACCCCATAACAAAATGTGATACATCACAATACATCCACATCCCAACATGTTTCTAAGTAATAAATGCCTTCCTAGCAATTCCCAAACAATCATCCTAATGAAAATAGTGTTGCTGAACAATTATCCAAATGGAAACAGTTTTGTTGAAAGAATGCATAAAGCAGTAGGTGTGTTGATATTTTAAAGAATCTTACTGTCTAATCAGCCCGGTCTTCCTGGGGTTCCCTTCATGCGCAGCTCTATATAAACGTATACATACGTTACCATGATGAATGAGATACTTTGCCATTTCATTGAAGCGGTACTGCTTTATGCAAGTATGAACAACTAAGGTCAGTGTGACATAATGCCGTGTTAACGAGACTACGTCATGTCATATTAAGGGGAATGTGTCATGCAAGTATGAACAACTAATGTCAGTGTGACACACACACGCACACGCACACGCACACGCGCACGCGCACGCGCACGCACACGCACACGCACACGCACACGCACACGCACACGCACACGCACACGCACACGCACACACGCACACGCACACGCACACACACACACACACACACACACACACACGGGAATATATGTGTCACTACTTCAATTTATTTTAGCAGACTGCAGATAACCACACGCGTATACACACACGCACACACGCACAAACGCACACACGCACACACGCACACACGCACACACGCACACGCGCACACACGCAAACACGCACATACCCCAATAGAGAAGTATCCGTTTACAGTCACAATGTGTGCCCGTCGACATATTTTAAGTTGACAGACTACACCGTTTCCGATTACGTAAGAGAGGAGAGTAGTGGTTGTGTCTGTGTGTGACGTCGTGGCGCAGTGGTTGCTTCTCATGCGGTACTATCGGGGGCCGCATTATCTTGCTGCCGTTCGAAGCTTGGACAAATTCCGTTCAGTCTACGTTTCCCCAGTTCATACTGATGTATACGTTTGTGAATATATATATATATATATATATATATATATATATATATATATAAATATATTGATAAAATTGTGTTATCAAATAGATTTTACAGCTTGGCTTATTGCTTCCTGGAGTTCAGCTAGTGAACAGCTTTGCCAGGGAGGAAGTGTAAAGCGCTTTGAGCCTTACAAACGTCTTGCTCAAATACTGCACTAAATCACACAATCACACATGCCGCGCTTTTGGGTGAATCTTTCACATACATCCATAAACTATTAAGGTGGAAATTCCAAGATCTAAAATAGAACTACCCATTTGAACAACTAAGGTCAGTGTGACATAGTTTGACAAGGAATAGGAGTGACGGGAATCTATGTGTCACTACTTCAATTTTATTTTAGCAGACTGCAGATAACCACACGCGTATACACACATGCACAAACGCACAAACGCACACACACACACACACACACACACACACACACACACACACACACACACACACACACACACACACACACACACACACACACACACACACACACACACACGTACACGCACACACGGGAATCTATGTGTGACTACTTTAATTTATTTTAGCAAACTGCAGATAACCATATAACATATAACATAACGTTGTACAGAGATGTCACCAGGCGTTGTACAGAGATGTCACCAGGCGTTGTACAGAGATGTCACCAGGCGTTGTACAGAGATGTCACCAGGCGTTGTACAGAGATGTCACCAGGCGTTGTACAGAGATGTCACCAGGCGTTGTACAGAGATGTCACCAGGCGTTGTACAGAGATGTCACCAGGCGTTGTACAGAGATGTCACCAGGCGTTGTACAGAGATGTCACCAGGCGACCACTGAGAGAACATCTTCTATGGGTAAGATTCAAAGTTTGAATGAATTAATAAATTTGTAAGTGGAAACAAGTAACTCGACCACAAAATAAGCCGGAATTACGTAAATGGTAGTTCTGGTGGGTTATAATGGAACATTTAGCAACTGTTTAAGGAATTTGTGGTATGATCACATAAATGTGTTAATGGTTGTCCTTCGTTTGCTGCAGGTTTCTACATCATCAACCTGTACTCTGGGAAGATATCCGCTCTTCCGGGGAATACGGGTGAAGTGACTTGGATAAAGAAACCAAAGTGGAACGCGGGACCTTGTGCGCTGCGGGGGGTTATCAAAATTACCCCCCCGAGCTGGGCCAAATCTGTGTTCATCTTCATGAGAATGAAGAATCCAGCTGGCCACGTGTTTAACACTGGAGACTCACCGACCAACGATGGATACGGTACGTTCTTAATTCCTGTTTGTTGTGCACTGTATCACATCATGGCCGCCGTCATTTGCTGAGCAAATTGTATGACACAGTAGCAACCTGCATAAATATTAGACCGCACAACGTTCTACGCCCCGGAATGCGACTATTCTTATTGTATGTAGTGTAATGTTGTGTGTTTTACCGAAGTTGTGTTATTGTGATGATTGCATAGTGTTTGTCGCATTTCAAATCCGTTTCACAGCAACAGTGATGACGTCATTTGGCTAATACAATATTTTATAGTAACTTCTGACATAAATGATGTTATAAGTAAGAGTGTATGCTGGTAATAACGAAGTCTACATATCTATAATTGCATCAGCGTTTATCTGTTGTATTACATTTTGTTTACGATTTAAGTGGTAAGCATAAGTAGTTAGTGGAAGTTTCTGAATACGTAATTCCGGCACCCATGTGCATGAACGACTTCCGGTTGCGCGCGCACATCCAAGAGCGCAGTGCCTCCTAGCGACTGGAGCTAACCCTAACCGTCTAGAGCGCCCCCTGGCGACTGAATTTAATTTTAATTTTAAATTTATTTTTAATATTTATTTTTATTTATTTTTTATTTTTATTAATTTTTTTTTGTCTGTGACGTCATCTGCGTTGTCCATAATTTTTTTTTTTTTAGTTTGTCCGCCATTTTGTTCAGGAATCACTTCCGCTTCCGGTTGCGAGCGCACATCCAGTAGTGCAACGCATATAACGCAGTAAATGTACATTTTAGCATCATAATACAAGCATGAATCGCCCGATTCACTTCAGAGGCGGTAATAGCTCTCTGTCTAATTTTATGTGTGTAGAATACGCGAATGTGGAATAGAGAATTTTACACCGTTGAAAGCGCTTATCAGTGGAAGAAATGTGTGCATAATAACGACTGGAAAACGGCAGAAAAAATGGTAGCCACACGCAGCGGTCTGCAGGCTAAATACCTGAGCAAGAGCATTCGAGAGAAGGCACATTTACGAGAGGAATGGAACAGACAGAGATATTCCGTGATGTACGCGCTAGTAGCCTTGAAATTCCGTGATCGTCACTTACGGAAACGACTGATACATACAGGAGAAAGCGAATTGATGGAATGGGTAAAAAGTAAAGAGGGTTTTTGGGGTGCGTTGACCTACGATGGTCGAGCGGGCCAGAATATGCTCGGGCAGATACTTATGCGACTAAGAGAGTTCATTCGAGCGCACCAGACAGCAAGGGTGAATCACGCGGACGCACTGCTGTTTACGAGATTGCAATCAGGCACCTGGAGATCTGCGCAATAACAGTGCACCGGTCGACACTCGACGGCAATAGCGAAAACATCACGCGCTGTTGAACGGGCAACGAGCCAAGCAAAACTGGAGATAAGATTGTGCGCCACAGGCAGTAGGAGGCCTATATAAACCGAGCGCACAGTTAACTATTCACACAACCGCTCTCCGATCACCCAGCAAAGTCTACAAGCATCAACAGCAGCATCAGAAGAAATGGCCTCGCAGCAGTTTGCCGACAAGGATATGACGGTTACGCGACTCGAGAATGAGGTAAGTAACGGAAATTATAGATTTACACGACCGTTAACTATAGTACAATGTGCCACGCAAGAGCTATATATCGTATATCCATCGTGTCAGCAGTGTAACAAACGTGTGATTCCTGAAAACAATGGCTTTGTGTGTCCGATTCATCGATGGCAGCGTGTTCCAGTGTACAAGTTCGCTCTGCGTATCCTCCTACAGGATGCCATTGGAAGTGAATGTTGGGCAACGTTATTTAATGAAAAGGCAGTCCATGTGTTGGGATTTACGGGTAACGCCTACATGAGCATGACGTCAGAGACCGAGCGATATGCGGCACTGTCGATGTTGCGGGGGGCCCGTGTCATGGTGACCATTAGGAAACGCGTAGCAGGGCAGTATGTCAATTACACAGTGTCAGAACTGGAAGTAGTGACCGTGTAATTCTGTTGACAGGATGACGCCGCCGCCGCCGCTGCTACAAGCAGTGACGTCGGGGACTGAAAAGAGAAGGTAATGGAATGGTTACGTAATAATAGTTCTGAAATACTATTCTCCTCCTCGGTGGAAAGTTGTTCACCGCCACCACTCATTATAATAACAGATGACGAGGGGGAGGATAGTACTACGTCACAGCTCGATGTTATATCAATAAGTAGTAGCGACGAGATGGAGGCTACGGTGAGTGGTCTAGATAGGATACGTGATCGATCCGAAGCCATGACGAACGAAAATAACTTTTATAAAGCGCTAGAGGTCGTCAGTGTCCGGTATGCCTGTGACGAGGTGAACCGCATAATGAATTTAACGGACGACAAGGACCGTTACGTACCATCGTCCAGCTTGGTCATGCATATCTTGCGGTGGCTATCGATAGAGGTCACCGCAACGTGTGCGAACATGCAGTGGCGACACGATGTGACAGAGTTGGTTAGAAAGAGTCTAGCCGAACAATACACAGATATACAGGGCGATACGGACGAGTAGTGAGAACTATGGGCAAATAGATGTATATATGTTTGATCATACTAGCAATGTAACTAGTATTTCTGTTCAATAGAATGGTCTGACGCAGCTGCAGAGGGCGTACAAACGACAGTTAACGGAGATGTGTGAGGCGGAGGAGGAGGAGGTGAAGAAGAAACATCAATGCGATTCCACATCAGCATCATCATCATCCCATGACTACTGCGAGTCACCACCAGTAGCGCAGGAGATACCGTGGGACATGTACAATGAAGATGATGATGATGATGATGATGATAAAGATGCTGAACAACATGACGCTGATTTCGAGTTCAGCCCCGCTTCGCCTCCGCTGACACAGACAACGAAGGGGGAGGAAGAAGAGGAGACGTCACCACCGACGTTATACGTCTTTCTGGACTCAACCGTCGTACTGACGCCAGACGGGGGTTCCATTCGGATACCGGACCGACCCACCAACCAACCGGAGCCGTCTACAAGAGAGGAGGAGGAGGAGGAAGAGGAGGAGGAGGAGGAGCCCTCCACAAGGCATGCCCACGCAAGCAACTTGAACACAGAGGTGTGTAAGATAATGGTTGAAGAGGCGGTGTCACACATAATAACGAACGAGTGGCGAACATCATCCGAAACATTAGACGAGGTGACGACGAACATATGCGAATCGATCACGGCAACTATACTGTCGCCACAATGGCATGAACTAATGAAGGCGTACGCTCGCATCAACATCCTCCGTCAGCCGTAGTTAGTAGTTGAACATTAGTAGTAGTAGTAGTTGAACATTCAGTAGTTAGTAGTTGAACATTCAGTAGGTGAACATTAGTAGTTAGTAGTAGTAGTAGTAGTAGTAGTAGTAGTAGTAGTAGTAGTAGTAGTAGTAGTAGTAGTAGTAGTAGTAGTAGTACAAGTAGTAGTAGTAGTAGTAGTAGTAGTGGAATATCATAACCACTGTAGAAGAAAATTAGTATTAGTATATGAACATGAGTATTATTGTTGTTATGTAGAATGAAGTGTACTACGAGGCACCCGTACTCCCAGCCAGCGTTCGGGATCGGTCTGAAGTATTGATCACCGCGTATATGACGTCATCAACAGAATACTATTATTAGTCAAACATAACCTAGTTAGTAGTTAGTAGTTAATAGTTAGTAGCTAGTAGTTAGTAGCTGTAGAAGAATAATAGTATTATTATTAAGTAATATGGAGTTGAATATTAGTATCTTTTTTCTGTAGGATGACGTGCCTGTACTACCGGCAGAAGCGCGTAGGCGTGCATGTCGGGAATTAGTGGAGATAATAATAGAGTACATGATATCGACACACCATGAACAGTAGTACTATTTCTTTTATGTAGGAGGAGGAGGAGGAGGAAGCGCCCGTACTACCGACAGAAGTGCGGAGACGCTCATTGCAAGGATTAGTGAAGATAATTATCGATTATATGCTAGAGACACACGACTATTAAGAACCACCGTTTGCAACGTAAAGTCATATTAACCACAGTAGTGTATTGTAACCTGTAGAACTGTATGTTATTTAGTCTCTCTTATTGTATGACATATATGTTATGTAGTCTCTCTCGTATTTAGTCTATCTTATTGTATGACATAGAGTCAGTTCTATATATATATATATATATATATATATATATATATATATATATATATATATATATATATACATACACATAACGACTTATATAGTACATCATCATCATCATCATCTTTGTACGTAACCTCTGTCGCGGTGTAAGAGCCCACACGTTAATAACCATGCTACTAGCCACTGGCGTGTCGATAACCGATCGTAAGCTAGCGGTCACTGTCGAGGATGTAACAATCCCACAAACCATCATGTCATCATAGTATTTATATGTCTATCCGTGTATATGTATATATATATGACATACCACATTATACTTAATAAAAAAGTCATACAAAGATTGATACGCGTTGTCAGTGGTGTTCCCACGTCCTACATAGTTGAAAGAGAACCCGTAGCCATCGATAGCGGACACAGTAGCCAATAGCACAGGAATACACTTTAGTTAATACACCACCACCACCACCACCACCACCACCACCGCCGCCGCCGCCGCCGCCGCCGCCGCCGCCGCCACCACCACCACCACCACCACCACCACCACCACCACCACCACCACCACCAAACGTACTATATATAGATGTACTAAGGACCGCTGTCTCTCAGTTGTAGACGCGTAGAGCACCATGAAACGTCATCTATGTCGTCACTGCGGACTGGCACTCGACACGTATGCAGAGTTACGACGGCACGTAGAGAGTCATTCGACACCGGCGGTGAATGAACACTCGTATTCGGTGGCGCAACCAGCAGCGGTGCCATCTAGCGACCACGCAAAGAGAACGAAATATTCGTGTAAATGCGATGCAACGTTTGGGAGATGGGACGATCTGCAGCATCACGTAAGGTCCGTATGTCGTCTTAGCAGTAGGAGTAGTAGAAAAAAGTCCACAGTCTACACTTGTACGAAATGTGGAAAGAAGTTCGTTAATCGTGGCACCCTGAACAGACACGCACGAACAACGTGTACCGACGTCAAGGAGCCACCATCACCGAAGAGATCAAACAGGGAAGACACCACACCCCACCATCCACTCGTTACCGACGAAGACCCAATCGACCCACCTGCTCGACTTATCTTCGCCGACAACCTGTCGACGGAACTGCTAGATGTCGTTCGAGCGCACTAGTCGACCGTACGGACACGTGTAACGAGAGGACCCCCCCCAGTGCAGGTACGATTACAGATTAACGACGCTAGACACGACCGTTCTAGAGACGCCGTTGAAGAACATGTTCCAGGAACAGACCAACGCCTTCAAGATTAACCTCAGTTACGGGTTCATTCTGAGGAACAAGAACACGGGTCGATACAAGTACTACCATTCCTCGTGCAATTGCTGTGGACGCTACCGGAACGAGCCCAGTCTCATCACTAACAGCAAGGACTTTGATGACTTTCTCGAACGCATCCGAGAAACCGACGTCTTGCAATGGGCCATCAATCAAAGACCGGATTCGGCGTGGGTGTGCGAACTCGTGACCAATGTCAACCGCATCATCGATCACCCGATAGGATGTGTAGGAATGATCTTCCTTCCAGTCTACATCAAGAAGAACAAAGCCGTCATCGGATTGGAAAAGGAAGGCAATAATAATAAGAGGTACAGTGACAACCTGTGTCTCTTCCGATGTCTGGCCCTGCATCGAGGATGTGACATTCGCCGATTGGAACCAGCGGTGAAGACGCTGTACGAGGCACACGCCCAAGACGGCGTACCAATAGACGAATTTGCCGGGGTCACGATGGATGACCTCTATCGTGTAGAGACCACGTTCCAAACGAACGTGTGCGTGTAGAGTCTCGTAAAACCGGATGGAGAGGATGAACAGACAACTGCCGAACTCGTCCGTCGATCGGTATGTAAGACACATTTTTCCTTCATCCAGGATGTACGCATGTACTGTCACTCGTACAGATGTCGGAAGTGCGGTGACTCGTTGTGGAAAGATGCATGGAAGCTACGCAACCACGAGAGCACGTGTACGGGGGGTGTGCGTCGAGTCTATCCTGGTGGCGTGTACCATTCGACTCCATCGGTGTTCGAACGGCTGGACGACGAGAACATCCGAGTGGCCGAATCGTTGCGGTACTATCCGTACCGAGCCACCTTTGACTTTGAGTGTTGGTTCGACACCGAACAACTTCCGTCGGACAGTGACCAGGTTCACTGGATTGCGCGTCACGTCCCGCTGAGCGTTAGCGTGGCATCCAACGTACCCGGACACGAGCAATGATGGATATCCTGCGATCGATGAGTGACGCCGCGTACGACAAGATCAAAGACTCATACGAGGATGCGTTGGAACAACTCGCAGAAGCGCTGACGAACTGGGACGAACAGGAGGAGCCTGCACGGTCAGCCACCGACAAGGAAGCTCGACCGGCAACCAATCCGTACAAAACGCTGATGGGACAACTGTATGGATGGATGCATCAGTTACCTGTCATCGGGTTCAATTCGGGTAAGTATGATCTCAATGCCATCAAACAGTTCCTCATACCGTACTTCCTGTCGACTGCAAAGACAGAGGAACAAGAAGAGGAAGAAGACGAAGAAGAAGAAGAAGAAGAGAGGGAGCAAGAGGACAAAAAGAAAGGAGAAGAGAACGATGGCATCGGGTCATTTTTCGTCATCAAACGCAACAACACTTTCATGTGTCTGTCGACGGATCAGCTGAAATTCCTAGACATGTTCAACTACATAGCCCCTGGGTTCAGCTACGACAAGTATCTGAAAGCGTACGGATGCGAGGTGACGAAAGGTCATTTCCCGTACGAGTACATGGACCGTCTGGAGAGACTCGACGACACCGCTCTTCCACCGAAAGAGGCCTTCTTCAGTCGACTGAAGAACGAAGGTATTTCAGACGAGGATTACGCCAGTTGTCAGGAGGCCTGGTGCGACAATGGCATGACGACGTTGCGCGACTTTCTCGTCTGGTACAACAACAGGGACGTGGTTCCCTTTCTTCAGGCAATCGACAGACAGTTTGCCTTCTATCGACAACGTGGAATAGACATGTTCAAGCAAGGCATCAGCGTACCTGGTCTGACCCTGCTGTACCTGTTCAACGACCTTCCAGAGAAGACCTACTTTACCATCTTCAACGAGAAGAATAAAGATCTGCATAACCTCGTCAAAGATAACATTGTAGGCGGGCCTTCGATCATTTTTCACCGCTATCACGAGAAAGGGGTCACCACGCTACGTCAGAACGAGTACGGAGAGGCTGCTCGTCCGTGTCGGACGATCGTCGGATACGATGCGAACGCACTGTACATGTGGTTGCTCATGCAAGACATGCCTATGGGATGGTGCACGCGACGACGGGCAGAGTACGACTTCCGCCCCGAATCGGCGCAGCTGTACGGACATATGGCTGCAGAATGGTTGACGTGGGAATCCGAACGCACGGGACGTCCCATACGACATCAGATCAACAGACGAGAGAAGAGAATAGGCAAACATCGGGTGGATGGATGGTGCAGCGAGACGAAGACGGCTTATCAGTTCCAAGGTTGTTTCTTCCATGGTTGCCCGTGCACTCGAGATGAGGTGAACGCCGTCAACGGGAAACCCATGACGCAACTGCTCGCCGAGACCCGAAAGACCACCGCCTACCTACGTCACTTTGTCAAGGTCGTTGAGCTGTGGGAATGCGAGTGGAAAGAGATGAGACGAGCCCCGGCCATACGAAAGTGTCTGGATGCTGCATTTCCCCGACGTCGACACGTGCGGTGGACGATGACGTCGCAACAGATCCTGAACGACGTGCGTGCAGGAACCGTGTTCGGCATGATCGAGTGCGACATTTGCGTACCGGAAGAATTACGCGAGCACTTTGCCGAGATGCAGCCCGTGTTCAAGAACATCAGTCTGATACGCGAGGATCTCGGTCCGTTCATGCGCGGTGGTTTCCTATCGGCCTTCCTAGCGCCGTTGGCGAGTTCGGTCTTTCTACCCTTGCTTCGCGAGGTGCTGCTCAAGAAGTAGACGCATGGAACACGCACGCAAGATGGCCTTGGTGGATCCGCGACTGTTGGACACGTTGCGTTCGCCACCGCCGCCAACGGACACCGTAGGCAAGAAGGTGCAAGCCCTCGATGACGAGATGAAGACCATCCTCGATAGAAAGGACCTCGACGACGGGACCAAGGTCACGCTGTATAATCAGGTGTTGCAGCGGTACAACGTCCTGGTCGATAAACGCGTCAAGGAACCGGTACGCGTGATCGCGGTAGGGAAGGAGGCGGGGACGGAACCCGAGGAAGCCGACGTGGTGAACACCGTTCCCAAGAGTCTGCAGGCCAAAGCCAGACGTTTGATGGAACATCTCAAAAGAAACGTCGCGTGGAACGATCGTGGCGAACTCATACACAAGGGTGTCCCGGTTGTCGGAAGTAACGCGGTGGATCTCGTTCACGATCTGTTGCGTAAGAGAAAGACCGACGATCCAACGGGTTGGCAGTCGTTCGCACGGCAACTCCGCGTCATCAACATACCCATGGAGTTGGTCGGTAACGCTGCCAGGAGAGCCTACATACAACAGGCAGCGACTCCCACCGCTGCTACACCACGACGACGACGGCGACGATCGTTAAGCTGGTCACCCCTCGAACATCAAATGGAACATTCCCTACCTACACCACCCCCCGAATTGATGAGTTGGGACGACTTATAAGGAGATTATATCGTAGCCGCAACGCAATCATGTCGTTGGATCCGCAGGACGCGTCTGCAACGTCTGGAACGATTCAAAAGAACGTTGAAGACGCGCATGTGGCACTACTTCACGAAACTTCAGACGTGGCTTTATATCGACGTCCTTCCGGACCTGGTGCGAACGTACAACGACACCCGTCACCGCAGCATCAGTATGGCTCCGTCGCAGGTCAATGCAAAGACTCAAGAAAAGGTGTGGCAACGTCTGTACGGACACGACGGTATGGGCGTGCCCAAGTTGAACGTGTCGGATCGCGTGCGCGTCAGCAAGTACAAAGGCACGTTCGAAAAGGGCTACGAGACGAACTGGAGCGAAGAGGTGTTCACCGTACACGAAGTTCATCCCTCCGAGCCGCCCGTGTACCGCCTGCGGGACGATCTCGGCGACGTGCTGGACGGCACCTTCTACGAACTGGAGCTGCAGAAAGTGTCGGTACCGGACGATAAAGTGTACCGCGACGAATCGGTACTGCAGCGTCGTAAGGTCGGCGGACGAACGGAGGCTTTGGTGAAATGGTTCGGATATCCGTCCAAATTCAACAGCTGGATCGATGCCAAGGCACTCCTCTATAAAGACTAGCAGCGCGTAAGGCGGGTTGTCATTATGTCACAAGACACGACACCGCAGACCGCCACCGCCATCATAGAGGAGGAGGAGGAGGAGGAGGAGGAGGAGGAGGAGGAGGATTGTACCGACGCGTCGAACGACAGTACTCCTTGGCATCTGTTCGGCACCGAGTGTCCCAAAGAGGAGATAGTGTTTCTGTGTCAGGTCGTCATCTTGTACACGGTCATCGTGATAAGCATCTACAACCTGACTGTAGGTCACGGCGATTCTAATCTGTGGACGGCTCTGTTGAGTAGTTCTTTGGGTTACCTACTGCCCAATCCCACGTTGAGACGCAATGGCGACTGATTTCTACATGACGCTGCCTAGCAACGCTTCTATGAAGACGCACCTCGACAACACCTTGACCCATTACATCACGGACTTGCCTCAGCGCATCGATCTGACCGGCGAGTGGGAGTGTGGGTTGGCAGAGATCCAGTATCCACACACTTGGTACAACGTCACAAAGAACGATGTCTGGTTATTCCTCAACACGATCGATGCTCCGGACACGTCCCGACGTACGAAGTTGTCGTGTGGGTATTACGACGATCCGTTAACATTGATGTATCACGTCAACAAGGGACTGTACAGTCTGTGGACGGCGGAGACACGGGCTCAAATGAGCTATAGTCCCGTCACTCAAAAAATGACGTTACACATGACAGCGAACACCATGTTCACCATACCGTACCACAGCGCGACGGCGTCCATGTTAGGATTCCGTAGACCCGTAGCCAGCGAGCCGGAGACGGTTACGTCATCCTCCGTCGTCGACTCCCACCCTTCCGACTCCTCGTACCCCTTCCACGTCGAGGCCGACGATGTGGTGAACATGACGCAGGGGTTCGACACCCTATACGTCTACACGGACATCATGGAGTCTCGTATAGTGGGTGACACTCTCGCGCCTCTGTTGCGAGCCCTTCCGATTAGCGGACGTCACGGTGACAGGGTGTCCGATCGTTTCACTAACATTCACTACGTACCTCTGTTGTGCTCGAACTTCCACTCGATCGAGGTGGATATAAGAGACGACATGGGTCGACGCGTGCCATTTGAATACGGCAGAGTAACGGTGACGTTTCATTTTCGTCGACGCAGGACCGGACTGTTCTGGTGAATTGCAACGATTATTACGCGCGACAGGCTGGCGGTGCGCTGCCCTACTTCGCCGGTGCGCAATACCAACGAGGTCACGGACTGGGCAGTCTGTTCGGCAGTCTGTTGCGCAGCGCCATGCCGCTCATCAAGAGAGGTGCCGTGGCTTTGGGTAAGGGAGCGTTGAAGACCGACGTTCGCATAGCTGGAGACGTCTTATCAGGCCAGAACATAAAAACGTCTGCCAAACGACGCGTCACCGACGCCGTGCTGACCGGTCTTCGGGTCCCCCCCGGTAAACGTATAAAACGACCGTCCGCAAAGACGACATTCACTGCAGTAAAGAGACGACGCAAGAGACAGACGTCCAAGAAACGAGAGGCCGACATATTCGACAATGGCTTTCGTGCATAGACAGTCGAGGGAGGGAGTCAAGACCGAGCTGGATCTCTTTACCGTACCCCCCACTCAGAACTGCATCAGCGACAGTCACGTGGTGGAACATCAACCCACGGCCTCTCTGGACTCTGGAGGACCGATTCCTCATCCCCGGATCGGGAGACGATTACTTGGATCTCGCCAACACGATGCTACACGTGCAGGCGAAGGTGTCGCGAGCCAACGGACACGATCTCGACGCGGCCGAACCCGTGGGACCGGTGAACAACTGGCTGCATTCGCTGTTCAGCCAGGTCGACGTCTACCTGAATGGCACGCTCGTGGCCTCTTCGTCCAACACGTACGCGTATCGATCCTACATAGAGACGCTGCTGAGTTACGGATCCGACGCCAAGTCGACGCAGCTGACGAATCAGCTGTGGTACAAGGACAAGGCTAGTCGCATGAACGCAGTCGAGCTAGCCATCGGACCCGATCCTAACCACGGGTTCGTGACTCGACGAGAGTACATAACCGGCAGTCGCGTGGTCGTCTCCACGTGGATATGTTTCTGCAAGATAAATTCCTGATCAACGGAGTCGACGTCAAGATACGACTGGTGCGTAGCAAGCCCTCGTTTGCGCTGATGGCTGGTGGACCCCACCTCGATTACAAGATAACCATCGTCAACGCAGCCTTGTTCGTCAAGAAGGCCACTCTCAATCCCGCCGTGCAGGTGGCTCACATCAAGGCTCTCGAGAGGAACACGGTCAAGTATCCGTTACGACCCGTCGACTGCAAGGTGTACTCCATTCCAGCGGGAGCTCTGTCGCACACGCACGAGAACCTGTTCCTCGGTACCCTGCCGAAACGTCTCGTACTGTGCTGCATCGACAACGACGCCTACAACGGCGCGTACGATAAAAACCCGTTTCACGCCAAGAACAACGCCATAGGCTTCCACTCGGTGTACGTGGACGGACGTCAGATACCCGCCAAACCCTTCCAGCCCAACTTCGCAGAAAACCTCTTCGCCAGGAGCTACGCGAGTCTGTTCACCTCGACCGGCAAGATCTGGCAGGACGAGGGGAATGGTCTGACTCGCGACGACTACCGAGACGGTTACACCTTCTTCTGTTTCGACCTGACCCCCGACCAGTGCGACGGTCCCTGCTTCCATCTGGTGCAAAAGGGCAACCTGCGCATAGAATTTCATTTCCGAGAAGCGCTTCGGACCACCGTGAACGTCGTCGCCTACGCCTTATTCGAATCCGTGCTGGAAATCGACAAGAACCGCAACGTCATCTACGACTACTGAGATGGACACCCTGCAGATCGCCCGTCTACTGGCGATGGATCCGAACACCGCGTCCGTCTTTGGCGGCGTCGTACCCAAAGATGGACTGCCTAAAAAAATAGACGCTTTGCCGATCGCTTTCGTGTGCAACACCGACGACGGCGACGAACCGGGCGAACATTGGATAGCGCTGTACCTGTCCTCCGACGGGCGCGGCGAATACTTCTGTTTGTACGGTCTGCCGCCTCGTCACGCGATGTTCCGCACCTTCTTGAACAAACACTGTTCCGAGTGGACTCATAATAGCAAGAGACTTCAGAGTCCTCTGTCTAACGTTTGCGGACAATATTGCGTAGCTTATATAATGCTTCGTTGTAACGGTTCTCCTATGAGAACTTTCGTAAACGCTTTCCACACCGATCTGGTCGCTAACGATTGTCGCGTGTTCGATTGGATTAACCTACTGAAAAAGGGTATACCGTACTATCGTACATAGACTGAGCCTCTGGCGCGGTGGTCGCATCACCCGTAAGCTCGTCCTCGAACCTCTGGCAAGGTGGAGACACCCGTAAGTTCGCGACCTCTGGCGCGATGGTCAACATTCGCAAGTCGCATCATCATCATCATCATCATACCCTCCTCGTTGTATCCAATGAAATACGATCGCCTCGTTTGTACTGCTGCCGCTTTGTTGTATTCAATAAAATACGTGTGCACCGTACGATACCGTGTTCTGTTCGTTTCTCGTCTCCTCGTTAGGTCCTTTGATCTGAGTTATTAATGACCACTGTTAACTTACTCTTTCATCTCAGTTATTAATGATACCATTATTGACCGCTGTTAACGGGCAGTCGTTCCTATGTCCACTATCGATGGCTACTGGTTATCTTTCGGTACTCCTACAGTTGCTAGGGGGCGCTACGCACGGTTTGTGGTGTTCCTACATCCGTCAGGGGGCGCTCTGATTGGCTGCGCGCGCAACCGGAAGTCGTTCATGCACATGGGTGCCGGAATTACGTATTCAGAAACTTCCACTAATTACTAGCATACTCTTTTAAATGAATGGATCTCTGCCGTCCGATTGAATTCTCGTGTTCAGTGTATTTCTAATACATGTGCAAGCACATTTCACTTCGGCACAAACTAACAAAGTTGTTCTAACGTAGCAAGCGTTACAACATGTACAATGTTAATGTATATGTACGTAAGGACGGTTCTATGTCTCAAATACGGCTTTGTAATACTTACTGTCACACTATACGTTCATATATACTATTTCAGCTGGAGATTATTGGACAACAAAACATGACGCCGAGATACACGCAGTCGGTAGTACAATGCGTGTGTACCGCAGTGAGTTCAGTGGGAACAGTCTCCTGGCTACACTCAGGAACACCGTCAAGACGCCCATGTCCATTCGTCTGGCGAAGAACGAAATGTACGAGACGAACTATGCCGGAAGCAATGTCTACCTTAAAGACAAAGGTCTCTTCGATTTCAGCAATATTTACATGGGACTCAACAGGGTGGTGTACACTAAGTACCACCCTGAACGTGTGGGATCCGGACTGTGCTACTTGTATATCAGCTTCTCGTCTAGTGGTATCCCGAACATTTTTAAATGATCTGTTTTCACGAGATACATTCTCTCTATATATCAGCAATAAACCTAATAAAAGGGAAGCAACACGCGCACTATAAATAGTATAATTATATAATTAAATATAATATTATTCACAACAATAGAACATTAAATGACAGTAGCAAGTATATTAACATTATGACTGTAAAGTCGCCACTTGATATGACATTGACATGTTTCATACAATAAAATTAGTCTTCCTGAAACGGTTGTTTCGTTTAGTTATTTTCGTCCATATGTAAATGATTGAGTTATGAACAAAATCCTGATTTGAAAATCCATCATCCGACAAAACTCAACCATTATATGATATTTTGATGATTGTTTCAGTTTATTACTTGCACTAAGGTTCTTGCATCAATGCATACTAGTCCCCGTAATAAACACACGCACAAACCGGAAATGAGACGCCCTGGCGAGGTGGTAGATATAGAATACGATATTGTTTGTTGATGTTGTTTTGAAGACGCACACAATGCTACAAATGTCATTCGGCTGGAGACACACGAATTAGCGCCGCTTTTCGGCAATGGCGACGTTCGGACTCCAAGTGACATGGCTGTTGCGCGACGGTCTAGGACGATGTCTCGCGAGAATGTGATAAAGAAAACGAGCGTCCCTCTTTGATGATTAATTGGGTTTGCGGAAAAATATCACTTTGAGATATTAAAATGCAACAAATTAGAACTCATCAAATTCTCACTACAAATTAGAACTCATCAAATTCTCACTACAGACTCAACACATTAAACTATTTAAGCATCAAATAATAAGTATGGTAACGCGGCAATTAGAGATTGGTCACGATATCCATTACGGGGTATTCATTTGCAAAAAGATTCTATGTAACTTCAATCACGAATACTCTGCCAGAAAAATAAAGGACATTTGGAGAATGTGGAGCATACTAAAAAATTGTGGTGTTATGCCTCCAGTTTGTGTGCGTTTAACATGCCCACGACGAATTGTTTTAGAATCAATCAATGTTTATTGTATGCTAACATTCAAGTCTAGTGATTTGTCACATATTCTGTTATTTAAGAATATCTAATAAAATAGAACAAGAAACGTGCCCAAACAGCAATTGGACGCAAATTGCTTAGCTAAGGCATCATTACCGCAAGTACTCAGCCATTACCGCAAGTACTCAGCCATTACCGCAAGTACTCAGCCATTAACGGCAGCCGTTTTACTGCTTCAAATCTTAACGTTCCTGAACAAGATCCTGACGTTATTCTCACTCGATACGACGCATGCTTGTATACATCGTTGACGCCCTGTAATATCGCGGACTATCACGGCGAGGCCAATGTCACCGTTGCTTACAAGCGAACTGATAAACGAGAAGCGGGCAAAACGTCGTGCTGAGCGTAACTGGCGACAATAAGGTTTTACAGTACATCGTCAGATATACACCGGCTTGCGCAACACCCTCCAAAAATCACTTATGGCGGCACGATCGCTGTACTACCGACCTGAGATGATAGGTGCTGGTGGCAACATCCGACGTATCTACCAGAACACAAACACACTACTTGGTCGAGATGGAGACCGGTCGCTACCCGAAGACGCAACACAAGCTACGCTTGTTGCGAGATTCCAGATCAGCTTCTCTGAGAAGATCGATGCGTTGTGCTGCAATATGATTCAGCCGCCAATCGATGACGTAGCGACAAACATGACTGCACTGTTAGTGTGTTTCGAAGCTGCGTCACCGACAGATGTGAAGAACATTTTATCATCTGCTGCCAAGTCATGTGAGCTCTACCCGTTGCCAACGTCGCATCGATGCTTGTTGTTACATGAATGATTAATGCGTCGCTCTCCAATGCTGTAGTTCCACATTTGACGAAGCACGCCGTTGTGACACCAATACTTAAGAAACGAGGCACTGATGTCAACGTGCTCTCTAACTTCCGCCCAATATCTAACATCTCATTTGCGGCGAAGGCAACGGAGCATTTCGTCTCAAGACAGCTTCAACGTTTCTTGGACGAGAATGGCATACTGGGAGACTACCGGAGTGTTTACCAACCAAGTCACACTGCTGAGACAGCGCTTTGGCGTATTCATAATGAGGTGGCGCAATAGTGGCGGAGTACGTCTTGTGCTTCTTGACCTAACAGCAGTGTTTGGCACCGCTATATTGCTACGGCGATTACATTACTTGCTTCTCATTTCGCTCTTAAAGAGCGTTGAGAATATTGTTTCAGATATATGTATATATATATATATATATATATATATATATATATATATATATATATATATATATATATATATATATATGTATATATATATATATATATATATATATATATATATATATATATATATATATATATATATATATATATATAAATATATATATATATATATATATATATATATATATATATATATATATATATATATATATATACATATCTAATTGTGTGCACACCATCGTTGCTATTTGTTATGTTTGTGTAGAAACCAGTGTGTTGACAGATGTTTGTCATGGTTGTTCAGTGTGTTGACAGATGTTTGTCATGGTTGTTCAGTGTGTTGACAGATGTTTGTCATGGTTGTTCAGTGTGTTGACAGATGTTTGTCATGGTTGTTCAGTGTGTTGACATATGTTTGTCATGGTTGTTCAGTGTGTTGACAGATGTTTTTTATGGTTGTTCAATGTGTTGACAGATGTTTGTCATGATTGTTCAGTGTGTTGACAGATGTTTGTCATGGTTGTTCAGTGTGTTGACAGATGTTTGTCATGGTTGTTCAGTGTGTTGACAGATGTTTGTCATGATTGTTCAGTGTGTTGACAGATGTTTCTCATGGTTGTTCAGTGTGTTGACAGATGTTTGTCATGGATGTTCAGTGTGCTGACATATGTTTGTCATGGTTGTTCGGTGTGTTGATAGATGTTTGTCATTGTTGTTCAGTGTGTTGACAGATGTTTGTTATGGTTGTTCAGTGTGTTGACAGATGTTTGTCATGGTTGTTCAGTGTGTTGACAGATGTTTGTCATGGTTGTTCAGTGTGTTGACAGATGTTTGTCATGGTTGTTCAGTGTGTTGATAGATGTTTGTCATGGTTGTTCAGTGTGTTGACAGATGTTTGTTATGATTGTTTAGTGTGTTGAGAGATGTTTGTCATGGTTGTTCAGTGTGTTGACAGATGTTTGTCATGTTTGTTCAGTGTGTTGACAGATGTTTCTCATGGTTGTTCAGTGTGTTGACAGATGTTTGTCATGGATGTTCAGTGTGTTGACATATGTTTGTCATGGTTGTTCGGTGTGTTGATAGATGTTTGTCATGGTTGTTCAGTGTGTTGACAGATGTTTGTTATGGTTGTTCAGTGTGTTGACAGATGTTTGTCATGGTTGTTCAGTGTGTTGACAGATGTTTGTCATGGTTGTTCAGTGTGTTGACATATGTTTGTCATGGTTGTTCAGTGTGTTGACAGATGTTTGTCATGGTTGTTCAGTGTGTTGACAGATGTTTGTTATGGTTGTTCAGTGTGTTGACAGATGTTTGTTTTGGCTGTTCAATGACTTTTTGCACAGATGAGTAGAAGACTTAAAACCTGTGATTTGTGATTAAAATGTTATTATTAAATAAATCGCTTAGAAGTTTCAGAATTATCCTTCAAAACTCAGTATTGTCTCTCTGAATAAAAGTTGTTGATTAAACTACGGACGGTTGCATTCAAGCTCGCTTTCACAAAACATTATATATGCAGCCCAATGTCGGAGATGCATTACACCCAGGGGCGCGCAACTAGGTACGTGAACATCCTGGAGCCAGGCTGTACCTGTCACAACGCTGACTCACCTGGAGCCAGGCTGTACCTGTCACAACGCTGACTCACCTGATATACTTGTTCGAATTGCTACAGATGTCATAACGTATTGAATGTGAGGGAGTATGTATGTATGCAGGCATATATATATATATATATATATATATATATATATATATATATATATATATATATATATATATATATATATATATATATATATAGATATAGATATATATATATATATATATATATATATATATATATATATATATATATGCATACATGCATACATACATACATACGTACATAATTAACATTCATTTACGTTTATGTATATATATATATATATATATATATATATATACATGAACGTAAATGAAAGTTCAATATGTACGTATGTATGTATGCATATATGTATGTACGTATGTATGTATGTGTGTGTATGTATGTACGTATGTACGACCATGTTGGTACATTGTATATATGATTACATATTCATATATATATATATATGATATTAATCATTTTGGGACACGTACAGCACGCCCAATTTTGGTCAGCACGTGTGTGCCTGTGTGCGTGTGTTTGCGTGCGTGCGTGTTTGCGTGCGTGCATGCGTGCGGGTGTTCAGCGTAACGGAGATGTAACTGGAAACACTTTAAAGTTTGATTAATTATCATAACAGGTAAACTGCTCTATCACAATGTATTTCATCAATAAATACACGCACATGTGATCACGCATTCAAATGTTTGGTACAACTGTTTGTCTGACATTCTTTCTCACATCATTTGCGCAAAATTGTGGGCAATAATTGTCAAAACGAGATCACAAACTTGAAGCAGAGGCGACATTCAAACCTTACAGTTACACACCAAACACCGTCATCGTTAAAAAGTTAATTTGCACTATATGTCAGTGAGACAGGTGTACGCCATGACGTTGGTACAAACTATAATTAATTAACCCAGTTTATGCAACCAAAGCAGGGTGACATGAGTTAGTTTAACTACTTGTCAGACGTCTCCAAAACAGACGTATTTATCATTCCCACGAATTGCATAAAGTCACGCACAAAGGTGTGGCCGTTGTGTCAACTACAGCTTGGTCTAAATGTTCTTGCACCAACATGTTGGATTTAACTGTTCGTCTGTATGTTCGTGTGTATGCTCAGCTTTTTAATATGTACCATTTAATATGTATTTGATTTAATTGTTATACAATAGTTCCCGGGCCTAATGTTGTGTAGTCCGGTGCTCGATCATGAATTTAATACACATTTTTCATAGAGGTGCTGTCGATGTAATTTTTCATAGAGGGTGCTGTCGATGTAATTTTTCATAGAGGGTGCTGTCGATGTAATTTTTCATAGAGGTGCTGTCGATGTAATTTTTCATAGAGGTGCTGTCGATGTAATTTTTCATAGAGGTGCTGTCGATGTAATTTTTCATAGAGGTGCTGTCGATGTAATTTTTCATAGAGGGTGCTGTCGATGTAATTTTTCATAGAGGTGCTGTCGATGTAATTTTTCATAGAGGTGCTGTCGATGTAATTTTTCATAGAGGTGCTGTCGATGTAATTTTTCATAGAGGGTGCTGTCGATGTAATTTTTCATAGAGGTGCTGTCGATGTAATTTTTCATAGAGGGTGCTGTCGATGTAATTTTTCATAGAGGTGCTGTCGATGTAATTTTTCATAGAGGTGCTGTCGATGTAATTTTTCATAGAGGTGCTGTCGATGTAATTTTTCATAGAGGTGCTGTCGATGTAATTTCTCCCATAATTGTCAGCAGTGTCTCTGCAAACGAATGTACACAACAAACCATCAGTTTTACAAAAGAACCATCACACTTGTTTTGTTGCGTAGATTATGTTGTCCATCATAACTTATTTGTTTTAATATTATGTGATGCGAACCACGATCACCGAAAAGCAAACCATATGACCCACTTTAGTACACAAATAAATTTTACCCCCACCAGTCGGGGCGTTTTAAGCCACTATTCTTACTACTAATGGAAGCACTGAATCGTTAACTACAGCTGTCAATCAAGCAGTGAATATTACTTGACCAGGCAACCCCATGGCAAAATGTGATACATCACAATACATCCACATCCCAACATGTTTCTAAGTAATAAATGCCTTCCTAGCAATGTGACATAACAAGATTTAACAAGATTTAACAAGATTTGCCATCCAAGCCAAAGGCCCAGATGGCAAGTGGACAAGGAAGCCATTGGCTTATCGAGAGTCCAACAATGTTCATCTACTTATAACCTGCCCTCCTGAGATATGTGTCAACCTTGTTTTTAAACATATTAACGCTGCTAGCAGTTACACAATCTGTAGACAATTTGTTCCATTTATTTATTGTCCTCTGTGAGAACATCATGTTAACGGGACTGCGTCATGCAACTATAAACAACTAGGGTCAGTGTGACATGAAGTCATGTTAATGGGACTGCGTCATGCAATTATAAACAACTAAGGTCAGTGTGACATGATGTAATATTAACGGGACTGCGACATGCAAGTATGGACAACTGGGGTCAGTTTGACATAATTTTACAAGGAAGATGAGTAACGGGAATCTATGTGTCACTCCTGAATCTATGTGTCACTCCTGAATCTATGTGTCACTCCTGCAGATAACCACACGCGTATACACACACGCACAAATGCACACACACGCACACGCACACGCACACGCACACGCACACGCACACGCACACGCACACGCACACGCACACGCACACGCACACGCACACGCACACGCACACGCACACGCACACGCACACGCACACGCACACGCACACGCACACGCACACGCACACGCACACGCACACGCACACGCACACGCACACGCACACGCACACGCACACGCACACGCACACGCACACGCACACGCACACGCACACGCACACGCTCACGCACACGCACACGCACACGCACACGCACACGCACACGCACACGCACACGCACACGCACACGCACACGCACACGCACACGCACACGCACACGCTCACGCACACGCACACGCACACGCACACGCACACGCACACGCACACGCACACGCACACGCACACGCACACGCACACGCACACGCACACGCACACGCACACGCACAAATGCACACACGCACACGCACACGCACACGCACACGCACACGCACACGCACACGCACACGCACACGCACACGCACACGCACACGCACACGCACACGCACACGCACACGCACACGCACACGCACACGCACACGCACACGCACACGCACACGCACACGCACACGCACACGCACACGCACACGCACAAATACACACACGCACACGCACACGCGCACGCGCACGCGCACGCGCACGCGCACGCGCACGCGCACGCGCACACACAAACGCACACACGCATACACCCACACACACACGCGCGCGCGCACACACAAACGCACACACGCACACGCGCACGCACGCACGCACGCACGCACGCACACACAAACGCACACACGCACACGCGCACGCACGCACGCACGCACAGGCCCCCATACAGAAGTATCCGTTTACAGTCACGATGTGTGCCCGTCGGCACATTTTAAGTTGACTAACTACACCGTTTCTAATTATTTCAGAGAGGAGAGTGGTGGTTGTGTTTGCGTGTGACACCGTGGCGCAGTGGTTACTTCTCACGCGATATTATCAGGTCTGCATTATCTTGCTGTCACTCGAAGCTTGGACAAATTCTGTTCATTCTACGTTTCCCAAGTTCATTCTGATGTATAGGTTTGTGCATATGTATGTAGTGGTAGAATTGTGTCATCAAATTGGTTTTCAGCGTGGCTCAATGTTTCCGGGAGATGTTTAGTCAGTGAACAGCTTTGCAAGAGACAAAGTGTAAAGTGCTTTGAGCCTTGCAAACTTATTGCATCAAATACTAAATTAGAACGTACCTTTTCATTTGTTGAGGTATTCAATCACACAGGCCGCGCCTTTCGGTGAATCTTTCATATACGCCCATAAAATATTAAGGTGGAAATTCCAAGATTGTAAATAGAACTACCCATTTGTTTCTGTCGCCGCCTAAACTGAAGCGGTGCCGCTCCTTTTCACAACATTAAGAAAACATCAATTTATTTCGACGCGCAAAACAACCCTTGACAGGAACGATCCTTGCTCTAGCCTGCTATATAACGTCGTGCGTTGTACAGAGATGTCACAAGGCGACCACTGAGAGAACATCCGCTGGTTCCACCGACGAGAAGAAGAGAACAAAGATGACGCTGTGGCTGACTTGTGTACTGCTGATGTTTTGTGCCCTGGCGAAATCTTCTATGGGTAAGATTAATTTTTTGAATGAATATATAAATACCAAACAGCTATTTTATTGACATTTACGTTTGTTAGTGAATTCGCCGGGAGATTTTTATTTAACACTATCAAGCAGGATTCACAGTTGACTGAAATGAGAATACAATTAAATGCATGGAGTTTTCCAGCGACCGCTAGTTATGTTATTCATACATTTGTAAGTGGAAACAAATAAGATGACCACAAAGTAAGTCGGAATTACTTAACTGGTAGCTCTAGTGGGTTATAACGGAACATTTAGCAACTGTTTAAGGAATTTGTGGTATGATCACTCAGGTGTTTGGTTTTCCTTAATTTGCGGCAGGTATCTACTTCATCAACCTAAACTCTGGGAAGATATCCGCTCTTCCGGGGAATACGGGTGAAGTGACTTGGATAAAGAAACCAAAGTGGAACGCGGGACCTTGTGCGCTGCGGGGGGTTATCAAAATTACCCCCCCGAGCTGGGCCAAATCTGTGTTCATCTTCATGAGAATGAAGAATCCAGCTGGCCACGTGTTTAACATTGGAGACTCACCGACCAACGATGGATACGGTACGTTCTTAATTCCTGTTTGTTGTGCACTGTATCACATCATGGCCGCCGTCATTTGCTGAGCAAATTGTATGACACAGTGGCAAATATTAGATCGCAAAATGTTCTACGCCGCGGAATGCGACTATTCGTATTGTATGTAGTGTAATGTTGTGTGTATTGCCGAAGTTGCGTTATTGTGATGATTGCGTAGTGTTTGTCGTATTTCGAATCCGTTTCACAGCAACAGTGATGACGTCATTTGGCTAATACAATATTTTATAGTAACTTCCGACATACTGATGATAACGAGTGTACATATCTACAATTGCATCAGCTTTTATCTTTTGTAATATATTTTGGGTGATTTATATGGTAGACGTATCAAAAAAACTCTTTTAAACGAATGGTTCTATGCCGTCTGATTGAATTCCCGTGTTCTGTTTATTTCTAATACGTGTGCAAGCACATTTCACTTCGATACAAGTTAACAAAGTTGTTCTAACATGGCAAGCTTTGCAAAATGTATAATGTTAATGTAGATGTATTAATGACGGTTCTTTGTCTCAAATCTGGATTTGCAATACTTACTGTCACACTATACGTTCATATATACTATTTCAGCTGGAGATTATTGGACAACAAAGTATGACGCCGAGATACACGCAGTCGGTAGTACAATGCGTGTGTACCGCAGTGAGTTCAGTGGGAACAGTCTCCTGGCTACACTCAGGAACACCGTCAAGACGCGCATGGCCATTCGTCTGGCGAAGAACGAAATGTACGAGGCGAACTATGCCGGAAGCAATGTCTACCTTAAAGACAAAGGTCTCTTCGATTTCAGCAATATTTACATGGGACTCAACAGGGTGGTGTACACTAAGTACCACCCTGAACGTGTGGGATCCGGACTGTGCTACTTGTATATCAGCTTCTCGTCTAGTGGTATCCCGAACATTTTTAAATGATCTGTTTTCACGAAGCACCTTCTCTCTATATGCAGCAACAGCCGACGTATAAGAAATAATTCTATTAAAAAAGGGAAGCAATAATCGCACTATAAATAATATAATTATATAATTAAATATACTATTAATCACAACAATAGAACAGTAAATGACACTAGCATGTATATTAACATTATGACTGTAAAGTCACCACTTGATATAACATTGACATGTTTCATACAATAAAATTAGACTTCCAGAAACTGTTGTTTCATTTATTTATTTCCGTCCACATGTAAATGATTGAGTTACGAACAACATTTGAAAAGCCATCATCCGACAAAACTAACAATCAGTAAAATTTGTGTACATATTTGTGTACATATATCAATTACAAATATATATATATATATATATATATATATATATATATATATATATATATACATATAGCCTTACAACTAGTGTTTGAAGCACTATATATATATATATATATATATATATATATATATATATATATATATATATATATATATATATATATATATATATATATATATATATAGTGCTTCAAACACTAGTTGTAAGGCAAGTTGTTTTAAATTCCACAGTGCAGGCGACAACTTTCACATTTTATTGTCATAGACATAGTGAAGTCGGTACACTTCCACATATTAAACATTTTAGATCAGGGCTTTGGTTTCGTGGTTGTTGTATGCAGGTGGGCGTGTATGTACAACACATTGATATGCTGACATGGTGGCATACATGCTGACATGGTGGCTTCCATGCTGACATGGTGGCCTACATGCTGACATGGTGGTGTAGCAATACCTACACTTGGGTCCTCCTGAAGCTGTGCGCATCGACGCTGCGCTTGTTTATACCAGTTGCTTACGTGGATTTAACAAGATTTAACAAGATTGCCATCCCAAAAAAGTTCCAGATGGCAAGTGGACAAGGAAGCCACTGACGTACTTATCGAGAGTCCAACAATTTTCTCATCTACGTGTAGTCCGCCCTTATCAAATATATGTCAATTCTATTTTTAAACATATTCACACTACTAGCATTAACACAATCATTTGGCAGTTTGTTCCACTCATTTATCACCCTCTGTGAGAAAGAGTACTTTCTCATGTCCAACCTACACTGCTCCTTAATTAATGCTGCTTTGTGTCCTCTGGTTCTACAGCCTTCTTTAAGTTTGAATAACAGATTCATGTCAACATCCTCATAACCATTCACTATTTTAAACACTTCTATTTGGTCTCCTCTTAGTCTCCTGGTCTCTAATGTTGTCAAACCACATTGTAATAAGCGACTTTCGTAACAAAGGTCTCTCAATTCTGGAATAATTTTAGTTGCTCTTCATTGTATTCTTTCTAGCTTGTCTATGTCCTTTTACGATATGGCCTCCATGCTTGAATACAATATTCCAAATGTGGTCTAACTATTGCTTTGTACATGGGTACAATTGGCTGTTTCTCCTTATACACGATAGTTCTCCTAATTAGCCCTAGAATTTGATTTCCTTTCGAAGCAGCAATCCCACATTGCTATGAAACTTTCATGTCAGCACTAAATGTTACTCCTAAGTCCTTTTCTTGTGTGGTTCTACCTAGTACAGCATCCCCCATTTTATATTCTTCGTCCATGTTTCTATGTCCTATGTGTATACATTTACACTTCCCAAAATTGAATAACATTTGCCATTTTTCTGACCATTTAACTAATTTATCTAGATCATCCTGTAAACTTTGTTTATCTGTATCATTAGTAACCTTTCTGAATACGTTTGTGTCATCTGCAAATTTTAGTACTTTGCTAAATATGTCATCTTCCAAATGATTTATATATATATATTAAAAACAGTATAGGGCCTAATACTGATCTCTGTTGTACCCGACTCAAAACAGATTTCCAGTTTGAAATCTCACCATCTACTATTACTCTTTGTTTTCTGTGTGTAAGCGACTTTTCTATTTAGTTGATTACATCATTACCTATACCATGGGCTTTTAGTTTAAGTAGCAATCTTTGATGTGGCACTTTATCGAAAGCTTTCTGAAAATCTAAGTAGACAACATCCACCGGTGACCCGTCATCGACCCACTTTGTAATTTCTTCAAAAACATAAGAGAGTAGTTAGATATGACCTTGCTGTTAGGAACCCATGTTGAGATGTATTTATTAATTTATGTTTTACAAGGAATTCCACCATGTGGTCTCTAATTAATGTTTCGAGTAATTTACATACAACTGATGTTAAACTCACTGGTTTGTAACTGGCTGGCTTGTTCCTCGATCCCTTCTTAAATAGCGGCGTAATGTTTGCCTCTTTCCATTCTGAAGGAACTATTCCTTCTTCTAGTGACAAGTTAAAACAAATTGCAAGTGGTGTACTAATTTGCTCAACAATTTCCTTAAGCAGTTTTGGTGGTATCCCGTCAACTCCAGGTGATTTATCATCTTTCATCTTCTTAATTTTCTTTGCTGTCATTTCAGGAGTTACAAATAACTGCCCTAAATGTTCTGATATATTGCCCTCAAATTTATTAAGTGGAAACCCGTCTGAAATTATGTTTCCCTTGTTGTTTTCCAGTGGTCCAACCTTATCTCGAACTTTCTGTTTACTGTCATTTTTTATATTACCTGCCAATTTTTTTCAAAAGTTCTTCTAGATTTTCTAATTTCAGTTGTAGCTAGGCTAAGTGCCTCTTTGTAATTTGATATATTTGATTGTGGTCACTGTTACCCAATGGTTCATGCATTTATGCATTGTCCAATAATTATTTTTGTGCTGATAAAACTTGATCTAATACATTTTCTCCCTGGTTGGTTCTAACACGTGCTGAGTAAGGGAGATCTCCTAAATTGAAAATAGAAATTGTTGGTCCTCACCCCCTGTACTCTCTAGAGATTTCCATTGTATGTGTCCATGGTTAAAATCTCCCATTATGATACATTCCCCTTTACTAACTTCCTTTATAGCATTTTGTATTTTTGTGTTATCCTCTTTGTTTATCTTTGGACTTCGATAAACTAATCCAATAGTTAATTTCGAATTTCCTGAAACTATTTTGCACCAAACAGCTTCATCATAATTTGCTTCCCTTTCTAATTTTATTTCATAAGCCTGAATAGATTCTTTAACATATAAAATAACTCCCCGTCCCCTTCTTCCTATTCGATCTCTCCTAAACATTACGTATCATGTCAAACCTAATTCAGCATTTGTAATGTCTGTGTTGGCCCATGATTCGGTTATACCAATTAAGTGAGGGTCAATGTCTTCCACCATAATGTTTAATTCGTTTTTCTTATTTACTATACTCCTAGCATTTAAACACACGCATCTATAACCTGCTTCAGACATGTTTTCGGACATTCTTTATTGGTTTATCTATACTAGTGGCCTCTTGTCCTGCTTGAGGCATCTCTAAGTAACCCACTGCGCTTCTAGTTTAAATAGTGTTTACTACCTAAAATAGTTTATATGCTACCCATGCCACTGTCTACTGCTGATGAGGATGGGGGGGGGGGGGAGGCGGAGGATATGCATGGCTGCTGTGGAGGAACCGCCGACTGCATCATCTCCTCATGCCAGCACCCGAGTGGTCACGCAGGACCAGCATGTCCTGCAGCCGCTTGCAGACGTGGTGTCTACCCTGGTGGATGCAACCTTCGAGCTGCGACTGGACGCCCGAGATCAGCGCATCCGTCAGGCTCTATATGTCGCCACCAGAATTTGTTTCACCCACCACGACGTTAGTGACGGTTCAGACAGCGCGCACCTCTGCGAACAGCGTTGTGTCCGAGAGGAAGAGGTCTCGGTCGAAGAGTGGCCGCTCGTCTATGTCGAAGAGTTGCTAACAATCGTCTCGGTCGAATGGTAGCCGTCAGTCGAAGAGGAGCCGGCGCTCCCGTTCGTCTTCTTGCAGCAGCAAGCAGAACATCTTCTCCAATGGGAAGTTTTCCGCTATGAATCTCATAGCGAATGTAAGGCCCGCATCAACAAGCGGTGTACCAAACAACCCTTTCGTCCCATTGATCACAACCTTAAGTCTGCCACTCAAAACCTGGACAAAAGTAGTATGTATGTCTTTTTGAAGCTCCAAAAATGAGTAGATTTGGGTAAGCTTCTGATTGTTTGAAATTTGAAATGGAGCGTTCTGATTGGTCGTGCGCTTATTGCCGCTAGGGGCGCCACCGTATAACCCCCTAGTATCGCTCAAATGAGTAAATTTGGGTAAGCATCTGATTGGTCGAGAGCAGTTTCACCACCAGGGGGCGCCACAGGGGTTCATTCTCATTGGTCGAGAGCAGTCACGTGACCTATGACGTCACAGCTATTTGCATAAATTAGCACAAATTACCAAAAATCGCAATCCTTTGCGGTCATACTGTCACCAGGGGCGCCACAGGGACTCATTCTGATTGGTCGAGAGCCGTCACGTGACCTATGACGCCTATATTTGCATAAATTAGCATATATTGCACCCTTTTGTAGTGAAACCGTCACCAGGGGGCGCTACCGGTCAATTGTGTCGACGGTTTGTGACCTAGTTTTGACTGTTCTGATTGGTCGAGAGCCTTTTGATGTGAAACCGTCACCAAGGGGCGCTACCGGTCAATTGTATCGACGGTTTGTGACCTAGTTTCGACTGATATAATTGGTCGAGATCCGTCACGTGACCTATGACGTCACAGCTCATTTGCATAAATTTACATAAATTTGCATAAATCACACCGTTTTGTAGTGAAACCGTCACCAGGGGGCGCTACAGATCAATTGTGTCGACGGTTTGTGACCTAGTTTCGGCTGTTCTGATTGGTCGACAGCCGTCACGTGACTTATGACGTCACAGTTCCTCAATTGTATATCACGTGACTTCTCTATACATGCCACCATCTTGTTTTACTGCCATGTTGTTTTGCGATGATACGGTCACCAGGAGGCGCTGCTACAACGTCACAGTTCCTCGTTTGCATATCACGTGACCTCTCTATGGAGGCTGCCATCTTGTTTTGGGGCATTGTTTTGCGCTGATACGATTACCAGACGGCGCTGCGGGGCAAGGTCGATGGTCAAAGGTCACCGATTTTTCTGCTGATACGATTGCCAGTTAGGGTTAGGGTTAGTAACCCTAATTCTGACGTCTGTAGTGAACCCTAATACGGACCCTGTAGGGTTATTAACCCTAATGAAAGGTCAAAGATCGCCGATCTGTTGTACTTATGCAATTGTCAGTTAGGGTTAGGGTTAGTAACCCTATTTCTGTCGTCTTCGGTTTAATACTGACGATTATGACGCGCTTTCCGAGACGTGTCTGGGTACAGAACCGGTATGGTTTCATGTAGTTTTTTCTTCTTTTCTGGAACATTCGAACGACGTCATGGAATTTTCCACGCTCACGAAAAGAAACACCGTCCCGCATTTTCACCCTGCTAGCAGACTGAAACCTAGCGGACGAAAGTTCGTACATGCAGCGGGAAAAACGTAACCGTGCATGTAAGCTATGCGATGCATATTGCCTCGTTGCATTATATCGAGAACCTTTCGACGTATTTCGTTTCGCGTCGACATCTACGTACCGCCTATTTCACAACGAGTCTGCAAAAAACACCGCGAGGTCAAAATGTCAAAAGGTCAAGGTCAACAAAACAAACACCGCCGCTTTCTGGAACGTTCGAACGAAGTCACGCCTTTTCACCCAGCTAGCAGACTGAAATCTAGCGGACGAAAGTTCGTGTATGCAGCGGGAAAAACACGGGAAAAACCCAGAAAAAGTACATCGTCAGCAAACTTTCAGGGTAAACTGTAGGAGGTATGGGTAAATTGTAGGAATTATGGGTAAACTGTAGGAGTTATGGGTAACCTGTAGGAATTATGGGTAAACTGTAGGAGTTGTGGGTAACCTGTAGGAATTATGGGTAAACTGTAGGAGTTATGGGTAACCTATAGGAATTATGGGTAAACTGTACGAGTTATGGGTAAACTGTAGGAGGTATGGGTAAACTGTAGGAAGGCTTGTGCGCTCCCACTCGTCTTGTCTTTTTTCACACTGGTCAGTCGCAAAACTGTAGGAGTTATGGGTAACCTGTAGGAATTATGGGTAAACTGTAGGAGTTATGGGTAAACTGTAGGAGGTATGGGTAAACTGTAGGAAGGCTTGTGCGCTACCACTCGTCTTGTCTTTTTTCACACTAGTCAGTCGCTGTTGGTGGACTTTGGCTTGTACGCTTCCACTCGTCTTGTTTTTTTCACACTGGTCAGTCGCTGTTGGTGGAATTTGGCTTGTGTACTTCCACCCGTCTTGTCTTTTTTGACACTGGTCAGTCGCTGTTGGTGGACTTTGGCTTGTGCGCTCTCACTCGTCTTGTCTTTTTTGACACTGGTCAGTCGCTGATGGAGACATTGACCACAATGTGACATACACGGAGACATTGACTGCTATGTGACATGTATGGATACATTTACCGCTGTGTGATATGTACGGAGACGTTCACCACCATGTGATATGTGTGGAGACATTTACCCCTGTGTGATATGTATGGAGACATTTGACACCATGTGGTATGCATGGAGCCATTGACTGCCATGTGACATACATGGATACATTGACCACCATGTGACATGCATGGAGACATTTACCGCTGTGTGATATGTATGGAGACATTCACCACCATGTGATATGTGTGGAGACATTTGACACCATGTGACATGCATGGAGACATTGACAGTCATGTGATATGTATGGAGACATTTGACACCATGTGGTATGCATGAAGACACTGACTACCATGTGACATGCTTGGAGACATTGACTGTCATGTGTTGGAAGTCTGCAAGTTGTAAGTTTTTGCTTTGGAATTTGTAAATTGGAAGTTCTCCACTCCACTCCATTCCACTTTGAAAGTTTATGTTATGAAAGTTTGCAAGTTGAAAGTTTGCTTCACCGAACACACATGTTTTGAAAGTTTGTGTCATGAAAATTTGTTTGGAGACATTGACTGCCATATGACATGCATGGAGACATTGACCATCACGTGAAATGCATGGAGACATTTAACGCTGTGTGATACGCGTGGAGACATTGATCACAACGTGACATGCATGGAGACATTGACTGGTATGTGACATGTATGGAGACATTTACCGCTGTGTGATATGTATGGAGACGTTCACCACCATGTAATATGTGTGGAGACATTTACCCCTATGTGATATGTATGGAGACATTTGACACCATGTGATATGCGTGTAGACATTGACCGTCATTTGACATGCATGGAGACATTTACCACTGTGTGATATGTATGGAGACATTTGACACCATGTGATATGCGTGGAGACATTGACCACCATGTGACATGCATGGAGACATTGACCACCATGTGATATGCATGGAGACATTTGACAATCATGTGACATGCATGGAGAAATTGACCGCCATTTTTGAAAGTTTATGTTATGAAAGTTTGTAAGTTGGAAGTTTTGGAAGTTTGCTTCACCGCACACACATGTTTTGAAAGTTTATGTTATGAAAGTTTGTAAGTTGGAAGTTTGCTTCACCGCACACACATTTTGTGTGAAGTTTGCGAGATGGAAGTCTGCAAATTGGAAGTTTTAGCTTTGGAAGTTTGCATATTGGAAGTTCTCCACTCCACTCCACGCCTGCGAAGTTGTGTAAAGTTGTGTGAAGTTGTGCAAAGTTGTACGAAGTTGTGTGAAGTTTGCGAGTTGGAAGTCTGCCAGTTGGAAGTTTGTGCTTTGGAAGTTTGCAAATTGGAAGTTTGCTTCACCGCACACACATGTTTTGAAAGTTTATGTTATGAAAGTTTGTAAGTTGGAAGTTTGCTTCACCGCACACACATGTTTTTGAAAGTTTGTGTCATCCAATTTGTAAGTTGGAAGATTGGTCTATTTGACATTGGTCAGCCAATGTTGACATACTTTAACTTGTACGCTCCCACTCGTCTTGTCTTTTTAATATTGGTCAGTCACTGTTGGCAGACTTTAACTTGTGCGCTCCCACTCGTCTTGTCTTTTTGACATTGGTCAGTCACTGTTGGTAGACTTTGACTTGTGCGCTCCCACTCGTCTTGTCTTTTTGACATTGGTCAGGTACTGTTGGTGGACTTTAGCTTGTGCGCTCCCACTTGTCTTGTCTTTTTGACATGGTATGCTTGGAGACATTTGACACCATGTTACATGCATGGATACATTGACCGCTGTGTGATATGTATGGAGACATTGACCACCATGTGGTATGCATGGAGATATTTACCACTGTGTGATATGGAGACATTGACTGCCATGTGACATGTATGGAGACATTTGACACCATGTTGAATGCATGAAGACATTGACTGCCATATGACATGCGTGGAGACATTGACTGCCATGTGACGTGCATGGAGACAATGACCGCCATGCGACATGCATAGAGACATTGATTGCCATATGACATACATGGAGACATTGACTACCATGTGACGTGCATGGAGACACTGACCGCCATGTGACATGCATGGAGACATTGACTTCCATATGACATACATGGAGACATTGACTACCATGTGACGTGCATGGAGACATTGACCACCATGTGACATGCATAGGGACATTTACCGCTGTGTGATATGTATGGAGACATTTGACACCATGTGACATGCATGGAGACATTTACCAATGTGTGATATGCGTGGAGATATTGACCACAATGTGACATGCATGGAGACATTGATTGCTATGTGACATGTATGTAGACATTTACCACTATGTGGTATGTATGGAGACATTCACCAGCATGTGATATGTGTGGAGACATTTACGCCTGTGTGATATGTATGGAGACATTTGACATCATGTGATATGCGTGGATACATTGACCGTCATGTGACATGCATGGAGACATTTACCACTGTGTGATATGTATGCAGACATTGACCGCCTTATGGTATGCATGGAGACATTGACCGCCATGTGACATGCATGGAGACATCGACTGCCATGTGACATGCATGGAGACATTCACCATCATGTGATATGTGTGGAGACATTTACCACTGTGTGATATGCGTGGAGACATTGATCACAACTTGAAGAAAACAAGACACTGTCATACGCAACTTGAAGAAAACAAGACAATGTCACACACAACTTGAAGAAAACAAGACATTGTCACACATAACTTGAAGAAAACAAGACATTGTCATACACACCGTTTCAATGCAGGCTATCTATGAGCCAACAACTATGTGATGATAGGGTTGGCAAACAGCACTGTCTCGATGCAGGCTATCTAGGGTTATACAACTGACAACATGTTGGGTTACACCTCTTTCCATGCCGCCGCCACCACGGAACACGGGCGGTTGTCATGTGATATGCGTGGAGACATTGACCACTGTGTGATATGTATGGAGACATTTACCACTGTCTCAATGCAGGCTATCTAGGGTTATACAACCGATAACAGGTTGGGGTTACACCTAGGGTTATACAGCCGACAATAGTTTGGGGTTATACAACCGACAACAGGTTGGGGTTACACCTTTTTCCCTACCGCCGCCGCCACGGAGCACTGTGCACGTGTTGTGCGTCAGAACCGGTTCAAACCGGTCGTGTAGGGTTATACAACCGACAACAGGTTGGGTTTACCCCTTTTTGCAGGCTATCTAGTGTTATACAACCGACAATAGGTTGGGGTTACATCTTTTTCCGTACCGCTGCCGCCACGGAGCTGGTAGGGTTGTGCAAACAGCACTGTCTGGATGCAGTGTATCTAGGGTTATACAACAGACAAAAGGTTGGGGTTACACCTTTTTGCAAGCTATCTAGGGTTATACAACCGACAACAGGTTGGGGGTTACACCTTTTTGCAGACTATCTAGGGTTATACAACCGACAACAGGTTGGGGTTAGGCTTTTTCCGTACCGCCGCCGCCAAGGAGCTCGCGTGCGTGCTCCTTGGCGGCGCCGCCACTACTGGCGCCACCCTTGGTGGCGGCAGTAGTGGCGGCGGCGGTACGGAAAAAGCCTAACCCCAACCTGTTGTCGGTTGTATAACCCTAGATAGTCTGCATTGAGACAGTGGTAAATGTCTCCATACATATCACACAGTGGTCAATGTCTCCACGCATATCACATGACAACCGCCCGTGTTCCGTGGTGGCGGCGGCATGGAAAGAGGTGTAACCCAACCTGTTGTCAGTTGTATAACCCTAGATAGCCTGCATCGAGACAGTGCTGTTTGCCAACCCTATCATCACATAGTTGTTGGCTCGTAGATAGCCTGCATTGAAACGTTGTGTATGACAATATCTTGTTTTCTTCAAGTTGTGTGTGACAATGTCTTGTTTTCTTCAAGTTGTGTGTGACAGTGTCTTGTTTTCTTCAAGTTGCGTATGACAGTGTCTTGTTTTCTTCAAGTTGTGTTCAATGTCTCCACGCATATCACACAGTGGTAAATGTCTCCACACATATCACATGGTGGTGAATGTCTCCATGCATGTCACATGGCAGTCGATGTCTCCATGCATGTCACATGGCGGTCAATGTCTCCATGCATACCATATGTCGGTCAATGTCTGCATACATATCACACAGTGGTAAATGTCTCCATGCATGTCACATGACGGTCAATGTATCCACGCATATCACATGATGTCAAATGTCTCCATACATATCACACAGGCGTAAATGTCTCCACACATATCACATGCTGGTGAATATCTCCATACATATCACACAGCGGTAAATGTATCCATGCATGTCACATGGCGGTCAATTTCTCTATACATGTCACATGGTGGTCAATGTCTCCGTGCATGTCACATGGTAGTCAATGTCTCCATGCATATCAAATGGTATCAAATGTCTCCATGCATATCATATGGTGGTCAATATCACCATGCATGTCACATGGCGGTCAATGTCTCCATGCATATCACATGGTGTAAAATGTCTCCATACATATCACACAGTGGTAAATGTCTCCATGCATGTCACATGAGGGTCAACGTCTACACGCATATCACATGGTGTCAAATGTCTCCATACATATCACACAGGGGTAAATGTCTCCACACATATCACATGGTGGTAAACGTCTCCATACATACCACATAGTGGTAAATGTCTACATACATGTCACATAGCTGTCAATGTCTCCATGCATGTCACATTGTGGTCAATGTCTCCACGCATATCACACATTGGTAAATGTCTCCATGCATGTCACATGGTGTCAAATGTCTCCATACATATCACACAGCGGTAAATGTCCCTATGCATGTCACATGGTGGTCAATGTCTCCATGCACGTCACATGGTAGTCAATGTCTCCATGTATGTCATATGGAAGTCAATGTCTCCATGCATGTCACATGGCGGTCAATGTCTCCATGTATGTCATATGGCAGTCAATGTCTCCATGCATGTCGCATGGCGGTCATTGTCTCCATGCACGTCACATGGCAGTCAATGTATCCACGCATGTCATATGGCAGTCAATGTCTCCATGCATTCCACATGGTGTCAAATGTCTCCATACATGTCACATGGCGGTCAATGTCTCCATATCACACAGTGGTAAATATCTCCATGCATACCACATGGTGGTCAATGTCTCCATACATATCACACAGCGGTCAATGTATCCATGCATGTCACATGGTGTCATATGTCTCCATGCATACCATGTCAAAAGACAAGACAAGTGAGAGCGCACAAGCTAAAGTCCACCAACAGTACCTGACCAATGACAAAAAGACAAGACGAGTGGGAGCGCACAAGTCAAAGTCTACTAACAGTGACTGACCAATGTCAAAAAGACAAGACGAGTGGGAGCGCACAAGTTAAAGTCTGCCAACAGTGGCTGACCAATGTCAAATAGACCAATCTTCCAACTTACAAATTTTTCACAACACAAACTTTCAAAACATGTGTGTGTGTGCGGTGAAGCAAACTTCCAACTTGCAAACTTTCATAACATAAACTTGTCACATCACAAACTTCCAACTTAAAAATGTTCATAACACAAACTTTCAAAACATGTGTGTGCGGTGAAGCAAACTTCCAACTTACAAACTTTCATAACATAAACTTTCAAAAGATGTGTTTGCGGTGAAGCAAACTTCCAATTTGCAAACTTCCAAAGCACAAACTTCCAACTGGCAGACTTCCAACTCGCAAACTTCACACAACTTCGTACAACTTTGCACAACTTCACACAACTTTACATAACGTCGCAGGCGTGGAGTGGAGTGGAGTGGAGAACTTCCAATATGCAAACTTCCAAAGCTAAAACTTCCAACTTGCAGACTTCCAACTCGCAAACTTACACAAAATGTGTGTGCGGTGAAGCAAACTTCCAACTTACAAACTTTCATAACATAAACTTTCAAAACGTGTGTGTGTGACGTGAAGAAAACTTCCAACTTACACATTTTTCACAACACAAACTTTCAAAACATGTGTGTGCGGTGAAGCAAACTTCCAAAACTTCCAACTTACAAAGTTTCATAACATAAACTTTCAAAAATGGCGGTCAATTTCTCCATGCATGTCACATGGTTGTCAATGTATCCATGCATGTCACATGGTAGTCAATGTCTCCATGCATATCACATGGTTTCAAATGTCTCCATGCATATCACATGGTGGTCAATGTCTCCATGTATGTCACATGGTGGTCAATGTCTCCACGCATATCACATGGTGTCAAATGTCTCCATACATATCACACAGTGGTAAATGTCTCCATGCATGTCAAATGACGGTCAATGTCTACACGCATATCACATGGTGTCAAATGTCTCCATACATATCACATAGGGGTAAATGTCTTCACACATATTACATGGTGGTGAACGTCTCCATACATATCACACAGCGGTAAATGTCTCCATACATGTCACATACCAGTCAATGTCTCCATGCATGTCACGTTGTGGTCAATGTCTCCACGCATATCACACAGCGGTAAATGTCTCCATGCATGTCACATGGTGGTCAATGTCTCCATGCATGTCACATGGCAGTCAATGTCTCCAAACAAATTTTTATGACACAAACTTCCAAAACATGTGTGTTCGGTGAAGCAAACTTTCAACTTGCAAACTTTCATAACATAAACTTTCAAAGTGGAGTGGAGTGGAGTGGAGTGGAGAACTTCCAATTTGCAAATTCCAAAGCACAAACTTACAACTTGCAGACTTCCAACACATGACAGTCAATGTCTCCAAGCATGTCACATGGTAGTCAATGTCTTCATGCATACCACATGGTGTCAAATGTCTCCGTACATATCACATGGCTGTCAATGTCTCCATGCATGTCACATGGTGTCAAATGTCTCCATACATATCACACAGCGGTAAATGTCTCCATGCATGTCACATGGTGGTCAATGTATCCATGTATGTCACATGGCAGTCAATGTCTCCATGCATACCACATGGTGTCAAATGTCTCCATACATATCACACAGGGGTAAATGTCTCCACACATATCACATGGTGGTGAACGTCTCCATACATATCACGCAGCGGTAAATATATCCATACATGTCACATAGCAGTCAATGTCTTCATGCATGTCACGTTGTGGTCAATGTCTCCACGCATATCACACAGTGGTAAATGTCCTCATGCATGTCACATGGTGTCAAATGTCTCCATACATATCACACAGCGGTAAATGTCTCCATACATGTCACATAGCAGTCAATGTCTCCGTGTATGTCACATTGTGGTCAATGTCTCCATCAGCGACTGACCAGTGTCAAAAAAGACAAGACGAGTGAGAGAGCACAAGCCAAAGTCCACCAACAGCGACTGACCAGTGTCAAAAAAGACAAGATGGGTGGAAGTACACAAGTCAAATTCCATCAACTGCGACTGACCAGTGTGAAAAAGACAAGACGAGTGGAAGCGTACAAGCCAAAGTCCACCAACAGCGACTGACCAGTGTGAAAAAAGACAAGACGAGTGGGAGCGCACAAGCCTTCCTACAGTTTACCCATACCTCCTACAGTTTACCAATAACTCCTACAGTTTACCCATAATTCCTACAGGTTACCCATAACTCCTACAGTTTACCCATAATTCCTACAATTTACCCATTCCTCCTACAGTTTACCCTGAAAGTTTGCTGACGATGTACTTTTTCTGGGTTTTTCCCGTGTTTTTCCTACTGCATGCACGAACTTTCGTCCGCTAGATTTCAGTCTGCTAGCTGGTTGAAAAGGCGTGACTTCGTTCGAACGTTCCAGAAAGCGGCGGTGTTTGTTTTGTTGACCCTGACCTTTTGACCTTTTGACCTCGCGGTGAATAGGCGGTACGTAGATGTCGACGCGAAACGAAATACGTCGAAAGGTTCTCGATATAATGCAACGAGGCAATATGCGTCGCATAGCTTACATGCACGGTTACGTTTTTCCCGCTGCATGCACGAACTTTCGTCCGCTAGGTTTCAGTCTGCTAGCAGGGTGAAAATGCGGGACGGTGTTTCTTTTCGTGAGCGTGGAAAATTCCATGACGTCGTTCGAATGTTTGAACCGGTTCATACCGGTTCTGTACCCAGACCCGTCTCGGAAAGCGCGTCATAATCGTCAGTATTAAACCGAAGACGACAGAATTAGGGTTACTAACCCTAACCCTAACTGGCAATCGTATCAGCACAAAAATCGGTTACCTTTGACCATCGACCTTGCCCCGCAGCGCCGTCTGGTAATCGTATCAGCGCAAAACAATGCCCCAAAACAAGATGGCAGCCTCCATAGAGAGGTCACGTGATATGCAAACGAGGAACTGTGACGTTGTAGCAGCGCCTCCTGGTGACCGTATCATCGCAAAACAACATGGCAGTAAAACAAGATGGTGGCATGTATAGAGAAGTCACGTGATATACAAATGAGGAACTGTGACGTCATAAGTCACGTGACGGCTGTCGACCAATCAGAACAGCCGAAACTAGGTCACAAACCGTCGACACAATTGACCTGTAGCGCCCCCTGGTGACGGTTTCACTACAAAACGGTGTAATTTGTGCAAATTCAGGTAAATTTATGCAAATGAGCTGTGACGTCATAGGTCACGTGACGGCTCTCGACCAATTATATCAGTCGAAACTAGGTCACAAACCGTCGATACAATTGACCGGTAGCGCCCCTTGGTGACGGTTTCACCACAAAAGGCTCTCGACCAATCAGAACAGTCAAAACTAGGTCACAAACCGGTGACACAATTGACCGGTAGCGCCCCCTGGTGACGGTTTCACTACAAAAGGGTGCAATATATGCTAATTTATGCTAATTTATGCAAATATAGGCGTCATAGGTCACGTGACGGCTCTCGACCAATCAGAATGAGTCCCTGTGGCGCCCCTGGTGACAGTATGACCGTAAAGGATTGCGATTTTTGGTAATTTATGCTAATTTATGCAAATAGCTGTGACGTCATAGGTCACGTGACTGCTCTCGACCAATGAGAATGAACCCCTGTGGCGCCCCCTGGTGTTGAAACTGCTCTCGACCAATCAGATACTTACCCAAATTTACTCATTGTGATTATACGGTGGCGCCCCTAGCGGCAATAAGCGCACGACCAATCAGAACGCTCCATTTCAAATTTCAACCAATTAGAAGCTTACCCAAATCTACTCATTTTTGGAGCTTCAAAAAGACATACATACTACTGACAAAGCACTGCCAAATCATTTCATGTACAAGTGCCAATAACTAATCAATGTCCTTGTAAATGGCTAGCTTAAACTCAGAGGTTGTGGTGCAGCCCTTTGTTCCGTTGTGCTAAAATATTGCAAACAGCTGGTAAGGTGGCTGGGGTGGCTATTCTATTATATTCTTGTTTTGTATTGAATAGTTTCAGTAAAAGTTTTTGTTAAGGTAACGTAACCATTTCTTCACAAATTGTAGTTGAAATTCTAAATGTAAATCCACATTTATAAAAGTGTTCCATTTATTTGGTGATGTTTTTTGTTTAAAAAAGAATAAATAGAAATGTATAAATTAAATAAATAAAATTTTGTTTTGTAAATATGAAAATATACCCGCAAAATGCCTGTAATTTTTTTTAGAGAATCCCCAAACAAATAATTGACGTACATATAAGTATGACAGTGTCACTGATGTTCCCACAAATTTATTTGATTGCACACATTTCAGTTGCTACAACACCAGGATCAAATTAGCAGAAACTTGATTGACAGCCAACGTGACAGCAACATTTTGAGACAGACCCTGTACCAATCGCTCCATAAACTCGTGTTATTTTGTTCACGGACACTGTCATTCCATATCCTGCATATCAGCGTCGTACAAGTTAAATCGTCGTTAAATCATCACCTTGTCGTTGGAGGGTGTAATTCTAATTCCCACCTTTACATATGTTATGCATATTTGTGTAAAATGTCTATATGTCACATTTTTGTATAGTAGCAGTTGGCATTAGGCCTATAGCACAATTCCGGTACACCTTTTGTATGTGACTTTTGCATTGTATAATTTATACATATTATGTGGTATGTGTCAGTGCTGGTTGTACGTCTGATGGTAAGTCCAGACGAAAATTGTATTGATTTGCATATACTTTGTGCATTTACAATAATGTGTTCGTGGACTGCCATGTTAACAACCTACTAGTGTCTTTACTTTGTTGACGTTAATTAAACCAGACATATCAGTAATAATTACACCCAATGCATAACGGGGGAATTCTCTAGACAGCAGCACAGGATCCTAGTTACACCACTAATGTCACCAATTGAGTTGACCAGCAGGTCCTGACGGATCACCGCACATTTTGGTGTTGATGTCATCGATATCAACCTCTCATATTTTTCGTACAAGTATGACAAACGTACATATTATCTTTGTATATCAGTCTTGTGACATAATCTTAATGCAGGAATGTCGTTGCCATAGATACATCCATATGAAATAAACAAAGAAAGGACCTAAATATCATCAGATTGTAACAGAATTTTGACACACGTGATGGCATAGCAAATTTCAAACCTTTGACATATTGCATATCACAAACATAGGGAATCACCCTCCCACTGACGCATCCCTACATGAAGGCATATCTGAAAAAAATACACGACCCAAAATGGCAAATGCAAAAAAGGCACATACCATAATAGCACAAACAAATATGACACATACCATAATGGCACAAACAAATATGACACATACCATAATGGCCAAACTGTAGTAAGGACGAATATCACACAATTGAATATAAAATGTGACTCAGAAAGAAAAGAGACAATTGAGTGTCATGTATATCTCAAATAAGATATCACCACGAACAATTAGATTTGAATTATTTTGATGTGATTAAACTGAACAATGTGGTGGACACAGCATGCAGGTAACCAGAAATGTTTGATGTGATTATAACTACTACTATTATATGTCATTTTCGTCTACATTTTTTTTTTTTGCAAGTCACATTTTATATTCAATTGTGGCATTTTCGTCCTTACCTCAATTGTGCCTTTTTCGTATGTGCCATTTTGGGGCTTTCCTTTTTAGATGTGCCTTGGTCAGCTTGATGGCATAACATTCCTAGGTTTTGATGTCAAAATAAAACTACCACTTCGTCCTATCCATACGAATGTAGGAAAGAAATTCACAGGAAAAAAGTCTTGGAAAAAGGTCACAGAAAATAAAGCCACAGGAACAAAATAACAACACTTAATATGTCTAGTTCTTTGTATGTATGATATAAGTTGAAATACTAAGTACAACATAAACTATAAATTGACACGATTACAGATCACATAAATGTTTGTTAATGACCACTTTCAAAGTTGACTTTGTTGTTGGCAGCTAAATCCCCTGTCTAAACCACAGTGTGTGGATAGCTCATGTCTAAACCAGAGTGTGTTGATAGCTCATGTCCTAAATAATTTGATTAAATAAATAAATAAATATTATCACTTAATAATGGTGTTTAGAAATCTAATTATGTTCTTAGAAATGCTGTATATATACCCATGGGGAATTTTGTCTTGATCATCAAATTTTATTGTGCTCAAGTATAAGTGAAAATGTGCAAGACTATGCCTTTGTAATATTCGTATTTAATATATAGTATTTGAATAAAACAATGTTATGAGTTTATTTTCCTGTTAATTTTCATCCTAGGCAAACCTGTGACTTTTTTCGTGTGAATTTATTTCCGCACACTATCCATACATGTGCATCACCATAGAAAAATTATAACTGTAACTTACTTTAACCTTTCATTGAATATTTAACAACTTGATGTATATATATATATATATATATATATATATATATATATATATATATATATATATATATATATATATATATATATATATATATATATATATATATATATATATATATATACACACATACTTAACTAACGCTGTATTAATGACCTCAACACTTATCTACCACAGACATCTGATAAGGAGTCTGATAAGGCAATCGCTCCTGCCTCCCAACTTTTGAGTCACTAATTTCATAAACAGGACATGTCACAAATTGACACCTTCTCCTGATTGAAAGCCAGCTATCAATTCAAGTCATTTAGAGCTAGAGAGGGGTGGTCCAGAGGGTGATACCTATTGGTTACTTCATAGTTCTCGGGTTCTGTCAAATTGTAATATAAGATTATGTAGACAGGAGATTCTGGGAGTTGGGAGTGAGGAGCGATTACCTAGGAGTACCTGGCAGGAAAATCTTCAGGAGAATACAGAATTCTAATGTTACCGCTGCAGTGATCCACTTCCCCGTGTTATTGTTGACTTTGATCACGGCTCTGCTTTCTGAGTATATGTCAAATGCTGGGTTTCTGCCTGACATAGGAGCATTTGCCCACAGGCACAACTCACACTAAGAGGGCTGCTGGTCCAGGAAGGCTTCACATTACTGCCCACTCCAAGGCATTATGTTTGACAACGAGACAATGGATGTGTCAACGAGGAAGGGCAATACACAAGACAGGGAAGGATCTTATATCTGACATCAGACCATAGAGACTTATGACACATTGGACTGATGCACTGGTGGGATAGTATTGATATATTGATATATTCTTCCATAATAATCTTCTGCCCACATCTTTCGATGACCATTTACGCGTTTGTTCGCAGTCATCAATATAGCATAAATCTATATAAAATGTTACATATAGGTCATATTATGATGTATCATGTAATAAACTTGTTTAATTTGATACATTTCAATCTGCTCATTCTTTCCTCGCCATAACTTTGCCAAACAAGAACACAGCCACCCTGTAGGTGAAGGCAGTGTTAGTTGAGCCACCCATGTTTCGCAGGAAACTACAGTTACATGGTACCACCCAGCGATTGAATATGTTATTAGAACACGATTGACGTACAATGGGTGCCATGTTTTACAACGGTCACAAAATGTTTTTTGTTTTTTTCGAAACTTTTGGTGATTGCGATTGATATCTGCTGGTGTGTAAACTATCAACACGTGACCAGACTTTGTTGTTTGTGCACTTACAAATGGTTTAACTATGCACAGGAAAGAAGCTTATTTAAATCACTTCGCGCATTAATGAAAAATTAATAAAAAAACTTAATTGTCGAAACTGGGCTAGTTGATCCACCCAAGGCTCGAGGCAGAGTTAGTTGAGCAGCGGTTAAAGAATGTAGACGAGTGTTCTTTACCCCCACAATACAGCAATGAATTCATTTTTTTCAAGCAAATAAGGACTTCGGATAACGACAAGACAAAATATATTAGCAGTTAATTACACAGGTTATGATTGGCCTATAGGTCTATAATAATTAAGTATGTAGATTTATTAATTATACATGTAGAGTTGTCAGAGATGTGTTGTACCCATTGGGTAGATGATTTTGCTGAGTTTTTATGACATTTTATTACAATGCCTATGCAAAACTAAACTGCATATATATATATAGTGACACTTCAGGATTTCTGCAAGAAATGTTAACATCGCTATGTATTTTTAAAGATATAACACACACACACATATATATATAATTATATATATATATATATATATATATATATATATATATATATCTATTTTTTTTTTTTTTTCTTTTTTTTTTTTTTCGTATTTATTATGTGCTGCGGTGTTGTCATGTTTTCTTCCGATTCGCTGTGTTTAGCTATAATATATATATATATATATATATATATATATATATATATATATATATATATATATATATATATATATATATATAATAGCTAAACACAGCTAAACACAGCGAATCGGAAGAAAACATGACAACACGGCAGCACATAATAAATATGGTACGAGCACCTTACGAAGAATAAAGCTCCAATATCATCAACAACAAGATATAAGGAAGTAGACAAATTATGCTTTCATTGAAATATACTGATGGAATGGAACCGAAGCCTGACAACCAAACATTGTTGCACCTATCTTATAAGGAGAAGTAAAGAGAACAATAGCAAATTTAAAAAGGAAAAACCCCATGAAATGATCAACTGTTATCGCACATTGTCAAACTGGGAGGGGGAGTAAACCAGCCCCACAATAACAACTGTCTGCAACACAATGCTGTAGACAGAGGAGATGCTCAGTCAATTGAATGAAAAACACAAACAAATCTTCATGAAGGTGACACGAAAGATACACAAATGTCCAGATCACAAAGTCTAGAGCTGACCACCTACACACGGTTAGAGCTGACCACCTACATGCCCTCAGAGCTGACCACCTACATACCCTCAGAGCTGACCACCTGCATACACTCAGAGCTGACCACCTACATATCCTAAGAGCTGACCACCTACATACCCTCAGAGCTGACCACCTACATGCTCTCAGCCTGTTGGTAGAGAAGTCGATACCTGGGATATATGGATTATGATAAAGCTTTGAAGAGTGCAGATAACCAGTCATTGCTGTGAGTGCAGGAACATCAGAACATCAGAACATCAGAACATATATTAGAAGTGCACCGAACTCAGCAATGCAATATAAAAAAACTAATCGCAAAGATTTACACAGAGGCGTCCATGGGAAGAAGGGGAGGGGGAGTTATTTCATATGTTAAAGAATCTATTCAGGCTTAGGAAATAAAATTAGAAAGCGAAGTAGATTACGATGAAGCTGTTTGGTGCAAAATAGTTTCAGGAAATTCAAAATTAACTATTGGATTAGTTTACCGAAGTCCAAACATAAACGAAGAGGATAACACAAAAATACAAAATGCTATAAAGGAAGTTAGTAAAGGGGAATGTATCATAATGGGAGATTTTAACCATGGACACATACAATGGAAATCTCTAGATAGTACAGGGGGTGATGACCAACAATTTTTATTTTTAATTCAGGAGAGCTTCCTCACTCACCAACAAGGGGAGAAAATGTATTAGATATAGTTTTATCATCACAAAAAGAATTAGTGGACAATGTAAAAATACATGAACCATTGGGTAACAGTGACCATAATCAAAGACATTTTGACATCAATGCAAAATCAGAAAGTAAAAATAAAAAAACGTGTAGTAGAAACTTCCACAAAGGTAACTATAAAGATATGAGAAAATACTTAGCAAAGCTAGATTGGAATAACATGCTGATGAATAAGACCGCAATTGAATGTTGGAATATTCTAAAATATGAAATTGAGAGTATCATCGATAAATTTGTTCCCTTGAAAAAACAAGGAAAACGGTCTACAAAAAAACACCTGTCAAAAGAAGCTATTAGAAAAATAGTGTTTAAGCAAACTATGTGGAGGGTTTATAGGCGTACCAGAAAGGTTGAAGACTATACGCATTACAAAGAGGCACATAACCTAGCTACAACTGAAATTAGAAAATCTAAAAGAACCTTTGAAAAAAATTGGCAGGTAATATAAAAAATTACAGCAAGAGTTTCTATGCTTAGGTAAAGAGTAAATAGAACGTTCCAGATAAGGTCGGACCACTGGAAAACAACAGGGGAAACATAATTTCAGACGGGTTTCAAATGGCAGAGGTTCTGAATGAGTATTTCAGCTCAGTATTTACCACAGAATATATCAGCTCACTTCCAGTTCCATTTACTAAATTTGAGGGAAATAAATCAGAACATTTAGGGCAGTTATTTGTAACTCCTGTAATTATAGCAAACAAAATTAAGAAGATGAAAGATAATAAATCACCTGGAGTTGATGGGATACCACCAAAACTGCTTAAGGAAATTGTTGAGCAAATTAGTACACCGCTTGCAAAATTTTTTAACTTGTCACTAGAAGAAGGAATAGTTATTTCAGAATGGAAAGAAGCAAACATTACGCCACTATTAAAGAAGGGATCGAGGAACAAGCCAGAAAATTACAGACCAGTGAGTTTAACATCAGTTGTATGTGAATTACTCGAAACATTTATTAGAGACCACATGGTGGAATTCCTTGTAAAACATAAATTAATAAATACATCTCAACATGGGTTCCTAAAAGCAAGGTCATGTCTAACCAATCTCTTGTGTTTTTTTTTAAGAAATTACAAAGTGGGTAGATGACGGGTCACCAGTGGATGTTGGAAAAGTGGCTTACACACAGAAGAGAGATAAATAGTAGACGAAATCGGTTTTCAGTGGGGTACCACAGGGATCAGTATTAGGCCCTATGCGGTTTTGAGTGGGGTACCACAGGGATAAGTATTAGGCCCTATGCTGTTTTTAATATATATAAATGATCTAGAAGATGACATATCTAGCAAACTACTCAAATTTGCAGATGACACAAAAGTATTCAGAAAGGTTACAAATGATACAGATAAACAAAGTTTACAGGATGATCTAGATAAATTAGTTAAATGGTCAGAAAAATGGCAAATGTTATTCAATTTTGGGAAGTGCAAATGTATACACATAGGACATGGAAACATGGACGAAGAATATAAAATGGGGGATGCGGTACTAGGTAGAACCACACAAGAAAAGCACTTAGGAGTAACATTTAGTGCTGACATGAAAGTTTCAGAGCAATGTGGGATTGCTGCTTCAAAAGGAAATCAAATTCTAGGGCTAATTAGGAGAGCTATCATGTTTAAGGAGAAACAGCTAATTGTACCCCTGTACAAAGCAATAGTTAGACCACATTTGGAATATTGTATTCAAGCATGGAGGCCGTATCGTAAAAAGGACATAGACAATCTAGAAAGAATACAACGAAGAGCAACTAAAATGATTCCAGAATTGAGAGACCTTAGTTACGAAAGTCGCTTATTACAATGTGGTTTAACAACACTAGAGACCAGGAGACTAAGAGGAGACCAAATAGAAGTGTTTAAAATAGTGAATGGTTATGAGGATGTTGACAGGAATATGTTCTTCAAACTTAAAGAAGGCAGTTGAACCAGAGGACACAAAGCAGCATTAGTAAAGGAGCAGTGTAGGTTGGACATGAGAAAGTACTCTTTCTCACAGAGGGTGATAAATGAATGGAACAAACTGCCAAATGATTGTGTTAATGCTAGTAGTGTGAATATGTTTAAAAATAGAAGGGCGGGCTACACATAGATGAGAAAATTGTTGGACTCTCGATAAGCCAATGGCTTCCTTGTCCACTTGTCATCTGGAACTTGTTGTTTGGGATCTTGTTAAATCTCTTGTTAAATCACCAACGACAAGCAAGAATAATGAGACATGGAATTGTGATCCGAAACCTGGTCTGAATAAATGTAAGGATTTTGGTCGACGTGAGGCTACAATTCGCCTTAGTCATAGCCCCAGATGAGCTAAACAACATGAAGCAGGACAGAGAAAACTGAAAGATCGTATAAAAATTAACATTGGGAAGAGGTAAATATAGGTGGGCCACTTTCCAAAATTGTCTGCCAGTTCGTTTTGAACTTTCCCTGTCATATTATTTCTGCCCTCAAATACCAACTACATCACTGGATTTGTTTCGACGAGATTTTTCAGGAAATAAATACTTTTCTATAGTCATGTGCCAACAAATTGCCCTAATTCCCGATAAATAGGCAAAAACAGCCAACATAGGCTTTCTCAAAAATATTTCCTGTTTCAGACATATGTTATTTCAAATTAAATATTTACATTTGGTTATTTGTAGTGTCTGATGCTAAAGCTATGTTTCGCATATATGTCTTAAGCTAAAATATAGTAGCCAAGAATAACTTATCCTACCCAAAGGTATTTATTTGCTAATCCACCCATTTTATTGTTACGCCCGGTAACAAGCTTCACCAGCACTGTGTTAATATTGCACACAATTACGTCATAATGTATGAATACGTGAGTAGCAATCTTTACTACTGGTTTGAATGTTTTCACATTGAACCAAGCACATTCAGAATAATGTAAAGTAGTTCACACAAAACATTTTACGCCCGATACCAAGATGTAGCTCTGTTGTACCCAGGCGTTCTGTGTGTGCCGTGGCAGCATCTCTACATGTTCTGTCCAGTAGCAGTATATTATATTTAATAACACACTAAATATCAGTTTCACATATAAAACACTTTGTTGTAATGTCGTGTCAGAGTATTGTTACGTCCGGTACAAAAAAATTATTATTATCGTTACGACCGGTACCAAGTTTTAATGCTGGATAGATAAAAGCTATTTGATCAAATCATTATCTCTGGAATATATAATGCATAAAACATACCTCAAAAGTGCTACATCGGAAAAGATAATTTTAATTTTTTTTTACCCAGTTACCAATTTTAATATGTAGTAACATTGAGCAAGTTCAAGCCATGTCAAACAATATCTTCGGAACATGGTCTCATTTTATGGATTGACTATTTTCTGGTATAACATGACGAGGAACAACGAATGTCGAATTAACCTATACTTATTCAATTCAAACATTTCGTTTTATATCTGGAGGTTGTTAAAGAGAATGTGGTACTTTGGTACCGGGCGTAACTGCAGATAGTAGTGGGGTACCTCAAGGATCAGTATTAGGACCTATATTATTCTTAATTTATATCAATGACTTGGACGACAGTATAACAACTAACATACTGAAATTTGCGGATGACACAAAACTGTTTAGAAAGGTTAACACTGATGGTGATAAACAACATTTACAAAACGATCTAGACAGATTAGTGAAATGGTCTGAGAAATGGCAGATGATGTTCAATTTTGGGAAATGTAAATGCCTACATACAGGACATGGGAACTTGGATGTAAACTATAAAATAGGAGATACTGTTCTGGGTACTACTGTAAAAGAAAAGGACTTAGGAGTTACAATAAGCGCCGATATGAAAGTTTCAGAGCAGTGTGGTATTGCAGCTTCAAAGGGTAATCAAATTCTTGGATTGATTAGAAGAAACATAACATACAAGGGAAAAAAGTTAATTATACCTCTTTATAAAGCAATAGTTAGACCTCATTTAGAATACTGTATACAAGCATGGAGACCATATAGTAAGAAGGATATAGATACGCTTGAACGCATACAAAGGAGAGCAACTAAAATGATTCCAGAACTGAGAGACCTTAGTTATGAAGAACGCCTGAAAGAATGTGGTTTAACAACTCTAGAGACAAGGAGGTTAAGAGGAGATCAGATTGAAGTTTTTACGATATTGAATGGGTATGAAAATATTGATAGAAATATGTTTTTCTCACTCAAGAAGGATAGCAGAACTAGAGGACATGAGGTAAAATTAGTAAAGGATCAATGTAGATTGGACATCAGGAAGCACTCGTTCTCACAGAGGGCAATAAATGAATGGAACAAATTGTCTACAGATTGTGTAACTGCTAGCAGCGTGAATATGTTTAAAAACAAGGTAGACACATATCTCAGGAGGGCGGGTTATAAGTAGATGAACATTGTTGGACTCTCGTTAAGCCAATGGCTTCCTTGTCCACTTGCCATCTGGGCCTTTGGCTTGGATGGCAAATCTTGTTAAATCTTGCTAAAGATTAAACAAAACTAGCTAATGTAGTGCCCATTTTAAGAAAGGTGACGCTACACTAATTAAAAACTATATACCTATTATATATCAGATAGTTATATTCCTGATACACGAGGCTGCCAATTAATGCGTTTTCGGATTTAAGCAAAGAAACTCAGCATCTAAATATTTTGAATATGCGTTTTATTGGAATTGCGTTTAATGGGGATCGATGGATTTGAAAAAGTCTATGCCAGGCCAACTGTCAGACAGTTGTGGAGAATGGCCCAGATAATGGTGAACATTATGGCTCAAACACACCAATAACAGTACAGAGAAAATTTAAGGGATATATTATTACGCCTAATTTGGGTGAGCCCTCAACAATGAAACCACCGAGGAAGTCACTACAAGAATGCAACTAGTTTGGGTTGAGTTTGGCAGACTAAACTACATGTTCAGAGACGAAGACCTTCCCATCTCACTCAGGACACATTAACCAACGAATAGGAAAGTAAAGAAAACATTAAGAGGCACAGTGCGTACAAAGGATAGGTCACTGATAGGGGTCAACTAGAAAAAGCAGAGTTACCATCACAGATAGACGATATAAAACATGAGTCCAATATGAGATGGGCGGGACACTTCGCTAGGAGATATGACGACACATGGACGAAATAGAATAGCAGACTGGACACCAATGTCACATGTAAGTGAGAAAATAAAAACAACTGGCCTAGAAGATTGGTGAAGATTCTTTCAAACAGAAATGTGCCAAAATAGGATATACATAAAAGAAGAAAATATAAATAAATAAATCCCAAGTAAGGCAAACACCACATTTGGCATTGCACTAAAATCACAATTTGGTATTAAACAATAGCGTTGGTCGGATATAACCATTGAGCAACCATACAAGTGCCACACGGAACCGCTCCACCACGAAACATCAACTCAACCATCACGACACAACTGGCACACGTAAATGAACAGTAGCCTTGTCTTCCTACGCAGTGAGCGATGGAGGACAATGTACAGGAAACTATTCATGAAAGTGTTGCAGCTGAACAACCAGTGTCATTGTCTTTCTGTATCCTGTGTGTCGCATCAATACAAACACAATCAGTGGAATGGTGAGTATCATTGAAACGGAACAGATGATCAGTACGTTTCTGGCAGAGCGAATCTCCCGCAGTGTCACAAGTCTGGCTCCCCCGTACCTGCGTCGATGACGTGCACTTGGGCCAAGATTCTTGTGTGCGTGCGCACAATGACGATGAATATTCTCGTCGTAGCGACGTGGGTCGCCCGTGACGGCGAACCACCCCACTGATCATCAAGGATGGTGAACAAGAGCTCACATATCTAACCTAAATCGCAAACACCTTCAATGAATATTTCACATCCACCGCCAGCCAATACACCTTTGAATTCCAAAATGTGCATCGACACCGCCACACAGCTCCGGACATTGTTCGTGATAAGCTGGATGGTGAGTTCTACATTCCAGAAATCAAGGAACAAACTTTGAACAGACCACTAGTGGCTCTTCGCACTGGCAAATCCACCGGAGTTGGCAGAATCGGTGGTAGGATGTTAAGAGCAGCTGCTCCTGACATAACAGTGTAAATCACATCACGGTCTTTTATTTAACTTATTTGTCTTTTATTTAACTTATTGTTCTTACACATCTTACTCATCACCTTTTTCTTAAATCACACACTTTTTACGTTCTACTCAACTTATCTGATTTTTATATTTAAATTAATATTTCACACTTTACTAGTTCACAACGTTCACAATATTTAGTCTTAGGCTCTACACTATTTATATATATTTATAAATTATAGAAGTTATCTATTTTAAAATCACGACCCTTAGGAAGACATTTTTGATTCCCAAACGTTGCATCTCCACCGTGATAAATTAATTTTTGTTTTCGTACGGCGTAAATGTGACAAATGCATTCGTCTACTCTGATGTTTTCCCAACATATATGTATATATATATATATATATATATATATATATATATATATATATATATATATATATATATATATATATATATATATATATATATATATATATATATATATATATATATATATATTGCAAGTCAATATGGCAATAAACCCGTGTTTCAGGCGGCAACAGTATTTGATGCAGCATAAACTATGGAATCTAGATGTCGATGGATTCGTCTGGCTGTCCTATCGGTTCTCTTGCCCCTGAACACAACACATCACAAGATGTTAAACACGTTCTATTTTTTAATAGGATGCTACATGTTTTTAATGAAACGGAAAATTAATTGTATAATGAAGCATTACCACAAACTATGATGCTAGGATTCCGGTACATTGGTACGCAGAAAACGTTTGCAAATATGCATACACGTCAACCTGTGATGATCGAAATGACTGAGATGTTTACACAGCTTCGCACTTGCAAAGGTCACCCTCACACATGTGCGACCGAACGTAAATATGTGAAGGAATGGCTTAATTATATTATAATCCATCAAAGCAAACACAACAAATAAATATAAAAAAAACGAAGTATTTATTGATAGAGACAAATTAATCAATAGGTTGAACCCCTATGAAAACGGTACAATTGGCAAATTTGGTTTTCATGGTTAGTGTTTTCAATGTTGCTTATACACCAGTTAGCCATTTCACACAATTTAGCATTTCTACTATTATTTTTACCAGAATGCTATTTCCTGTTTCTTTATTTAGCTAAACATTTCAAGTACAAATTAATGCATCAGCCTTTGTTGGAGCCGACCAATATTGCGTGGGGCGCAATAGCATATAAATGAGTACCTGACAATACAGACAGTGGTGGATATGTGAACGAATAGTCTTCGCGCAGTAATTACAGCTTAGCTGAATCCTTCCCAGAGAATTTGGAATGAGCGGCTCTGCCAAGGGGTGAAGTGTAAAGCGCTTTGAGCAGTCCTAAGGACTGGATACCGCGTTATATAAGAACTCACCTTTATGTAATTTGTTTGCTCACGCATGCCCGTGTCCGTATCTACGGCGTGGACGGCGTGTATTTGTTTATCTTAGAGAATGATACGTATTACGTAGGAAAGAACCGGAGTATTACCCGGGTGTTTTAGTTTATTTTCACTAATATGTAATGGCTGTTTTCTTAGTGGACTAGACCAGGAGACGATGATTGGTGAACTAGTGCCGCGTGTTATCTCAGAAACAAGGAGTATGAAAAGTGACTGGATACACGTGTGATGATCTCGGCAACGAGATCACGATGAAACAAAGTGGACACAGAAGGGTCGTGATGCCCAGCGTGGGCGCCCGGATGTCAAATGAACGGCACGTGTGAGTCAGCCATGTATAAAGTAAGATTTTGCGTATGTCGATAGAACTGTACACTCTCCACTAAAGTTTAGAAGAAGAAGGGAAACGATGAGACGTAGTGATCGAACACCACCGAAAGGCGCAACGTAGATAGAAAGAGGTAGACGGACGCTCGTCCATTGCGTCTACAATTTTGAGACAACGAAGCACACGACGATGGCGTACGGTGCGCGGGGCGAGGGGGACGATATGCTCTTCGGCAGCGGACGGCCCGCCCTTCGACTGCGGACGGTACCCTCTTCGACTGCGGACGGTACCCTCTTCGAATGCGGACGATACCCTCTTCGGCTGCAGACGGTACCCTCTTCGGCTGGGACGGTACCCTCTTCGACAGCGGACGGTACCCTCTTCGACTGCGGACTGTACCCTCTTCGACTGTGGACTGTACCCTCTTCGACTGCGGACGATACCCTCTTCGACTGCGGACGGTACCCTCTTCGACTGCGGACGGTACCCTCTTCGACAGCGGACGGTACCCTCTTCGACTGCGGACTGTACCCTCTTCGGCTGCGGACGGTACCCTCTTCGACTGCGGACTGTACCCTCTTCGACTGCGGTCGGTACCCTCTTCGACTGCGGTCGGTACCCTCTTCGACAGCGGACGGTACCCTCTTCGACTGCGGACTGTACCCTCTTCGACTGCGGATGGTGCCCTCTTCGACTGCGGACGATACCCTCTTCGACTGCGGACGGTACCCTCTTCGACTGCGGACGATAACCTCTTCGACAGCGGACGGTACCCTCTTCGACTGCGGACTGTACCCTCTTCGGCTGCGGACGGTACCCTCTTCGACTGCGGACGATACCCTCTTTGACTGCGGACGGTACCCTCTTCGACTGCGGACGGTACCCTCTTCGACTGCGGACGGTACCCTCTTCGACTGCGGACGGTACCCTCTTCGACTGCGGACGGTACCCTCTTTGACTGCGGACGGTACCCTCTTCGATTGCGGACGGTACCTCTTCGACTGCGGACGATACCCTCTTTGACTGCGGACGGTACCCTCTTTGACTGCGGACGGTACCCTCTTCGACTGCGGACGGTACCCTCTTCGGCTGCGGACGGTACCCTCTTTGACTGCGGATGGTACCCTCTTTGACTGCGGACGGTACCCTCTTCGATTGCGGACGGTACCCTCTTCGACTGCGGACGATACCCTCTTTGACTGCGGACGGTACCCTCTTTGACTGCGGACGGTACCCTCTTTGACTGCGGACGGTACCCTCTTTGACTGCGGACGGTACCCTCTTCGACTGCGGACGGTACCCTCTTCGACTGCGGACGGTACCCTCTTCGGCTGCGGACGGTACCCTCTTTGGCTGCAGACTGTACCCTCTTCGACTGCGGACGGTGCCCTCTTCGACTGCGGACTGTACCCTCTTCGACTGCGGACGGTGCCCTCTTCGACTGCGGACGGTACCCTCTTCGACTGCGGACGATACCCTCTTTGACTATGGACGGTACCCTCTTCGACTGTAGACGGTACCCTCTTCAGCTGCGGACGGTACCCTCTTCGACTGCGGACTGTACCCTCTTCGACTGCGGACAGTACCCTCTTCGACTGCAGACTGTACCCTCTTCGACTGCGGACGGTACCCTCTTCGACTGCGGACGGTGCCCTCTTCGGCTGCGGACGGTACCCTCTTCGACTGCGGACTGTACCCTCTTTGACTGTGGACGGTACCCTCTTCGACTGCGGACTGTACCCTCTTTGACTGTGGACGGTACCCTCTTCGACTGCGGACGATACTCCTTAAACAGCTGATCACAGTTAATCTGGCAGGTAGTAGTAGATTGTAAAGATCGAGATCATCGGAGTCCACGAAAGGTTTATTTCCGTCTGCCTGTGTCGATACTTGTGTACTTCATGTAGCGCAGGCAGCAGACGGAACGGACCAACGGCTTTTAGCGTCTCTTCCGAGAGACACCGCAAGGTGATGCGAACGAAATTGTCCAGGTTTCGAAACGGCAGCAGGTGGTCTTAATAAGTACAGATAAGCACGATTCACGAATAATAATATAAAATGGTAAACACATTTCTTCGCAGCTAATTGTACGGTAAACATCAAATGATGAAACGTGTTTTGGGCTTTGTAGAAATGTGTGAATGCGTGTGCATGCGCGAGTGCCCACACGCAATTGTTTTATGTTAAAAAACAATTTCAAGCAACAATACAAATGGGCTAAAAAAATTAGGTTTGAAGACAAAAAACTGTGCTAAAATTGTATTTGTTAAAAATGTGTAATTTACATAAAACATGTATAATTGAAAACTTGAATAACTAACAAAGGTTTGTGTGAGAGTGTCGTTCAAGTATGATATTCCTCTCACTTCGGCCAACAGACACTCGTTTTCATATCCCTAATTATACATAATTCGGATCATCAACCAATAAGCCCATTTCCGTACCAACCTATTGTCATAAATGCAAAATAAAACAAAAGAAAACAGAACAAAACTAAATCGTATTTCGAGCACACAGATGCATACTTTTATTTATAGTAGACATCAACATAGCAATACATGTTAATTAAAAACAGGTTTCACAAATAATATACCGTTTCCATGATAGAGTGTATAATGCTACTTCACAACAAACGTCATGGTTGACCTATAGGTTGGATAACAAAGTTATTACATTCGTCACGTTTGATTGACGATGCTGTCGGTGCACTTGACTCCACTAATACTCAATATTTTCGCGGTTTATTTTAAATTTACGTATAAATGTTACAAGACGTAGAACAAATGATGTACAAATGATGTACAAATGATGTACAAACAAGCACGTACAATAACAATCAATGTATCAGCAAACAATCAAATTCCTACTTAAAAGAGACTCGTCGAGTCAGGCAAACACTATGTTTGCAGAGTATAATAAACGTGGACATTTTAATTACAATGCTGTGGAATGGTACACATGTCTGGTTTGTCGTTCTGCGTCGAGCTATCTAAAAAATAACTAACCAGACGTTACAGAGTGTCACAACGGCACACATAATTTCATGTTATACCTGATATATTACAATAATAAGTAATTAGTAACGAACCATTTGGTAGACAAATCAACAAAAGACACCAACTCTATTCCATTTTACATAACGACAAGTCACATTTGGCAGCACGTATATTACCTTCCTGTAAGTATATGACGTTTTAACAATCTCGTTGTAAATAATGGGTATTGGTCAAGGTAGGGCACCTTGCTTATTAGATGAAGGTTCCGGTAGGTGAGTGTACATGGACGGACATTCTGTGGCATTCTCCATTACATGTCCAACATTTGGGCAACTAGCACCACCGCGGCCTTGTGACAGGCTTTTGAACCAAATTCTAAAGGAGAAAACCCTGACAGAGAATCAAATCACCCAGCAATATGGTTTTAAAATTGTCCATAGCATTGTGCGGCGGAAAGCCTGGAAATATTATGGAAATTTAACTGCAGGAAATGCCACCAAAAGCGGAAGAACCATATACGACAACGGCATGCACAAAATATTAGTCACTTTGATCACCTGTTGCTTTCTGGATATTTGTCAAATGCTGAGTTTCTGCCTGTCATAGGAGGATTTGTCCACATGCAAAATTCACACCAGAAAGGCAGTCGATCCAGGAAGGTTTCACATTACGGTCCACTTGGCGGCATTATGTTTGACAATTAGACAATGGATGTGTCAATGAGGCATGGCAATACACAACAAAGAGTCCAAGGATCTTATATTTGACATCAGATAACAAATTGGACTGATGCACAGGTGGGACAGTGTTGATATATTGACACTTCCATAACAATGATTACAGTTGAATTTAAAATAACTATTATTCTACAATAATGCTTCTTTCCGCATCTTTTGAATGATATTAAGAAAAAAACATCCCAAAGTAACAAGAAAAGGACACTTCGCTAGGAGACAGGACAACACATAGACGAAACAGAATGACAGACTGGCCACCAGTATGACAAGTAAGGAGAAAGGGAATGCATCATAGAAGGTGCGAGAAAATGGAAACAACTGGCCGAAGGTAGACAAGTCTAGAAAATTGGTGAAGATTTCTTCAAACAGAAATGTGACAAAATAGGATGTACATAAAAGAAGGGAACATAAATAAATAAATAACAAGTAAGGCAAACACCACACTTGGCATTGCACTAAAAATACATTTAGCATTAAACAATAGCTTTGGTCGGAGATAAACATTGAGCAACCATACAAGTGCCACATAGAACCGCTCCACCACGAAACATCAACTCAACCATCACGACACAACTGGTACACGTCAATGAACAGTAGCCTTGTCTTCCTACGCAGTGAGCGATGGAGGACAATGTACAGGAAACTATTCATGAAAGTGTTGCAGCTGAACAACCAGATAGCGACAAATTTGAAATCTCGTGTTATTGTCTTTCCGTGTCCCGTGTGTCGCATCAATACAAACACAATCAGTGGAATGGTGAGTATCATTGAAACGGAACAGATGATCAGTACGTTTCTGGCAGAGCGAATCGCCCGCAGGGTCACTAGGCCGGCGCTCCCGATACCTGCGTCGATGACGTGCGCGCGATGACGATGAATATTCTTGTCGTGGCGTAGAGAAGAACGACGACTGGTACCGCGGTCGTGATGGCGTACGTAAAGAGGGACAACGCAGACATTCCAGAGCCTGGTAGAAACTTGTGTACGCACTGACGATGAGCAAACACGGGACGTACCGTGAACTTGGTTGCTGCCAGGGCGGCGCCGACGACCCAGTTGAAGACGATGATGCCGTAGCAGCGGTTGCGTGTGAAGAGCTGCTCGTAGCGAAATGACTTCAGTACGGCGATCATCTTGCACACGGTCAACCAACACAGACTATGTAGTGAGTTGAAACTGAACCACCACAGGAAGAACATGTGAAGGTCTGGAAGGATAGTCATATACTTCACACTCGGACTGGCATCGGAACATACAGCAGCACTGATGGGCATCACTGTGCACCCGGCGGCGAGGTCCGACAGGGAGAGCGAAAACATGAACAGCGTCGTGCGGTCTTCGCGCAGTTCCGAATAGCATGCGATCACAGCGATCAAGAGACAGTTTGTGATTATATTCAGTATGATCACTGCACTGATGATCGCCGTTTTGACGTCGTTGCTTATATACGTTTCCATCACGAAAAAGTGTTGTTTTTATCGTAGGCTACCAACAAAACGTCAAAATGGTACTGAAATTTAACAATCACGTGAAAACTGTAATACTCAACCTTTGGGAAACATATTTTGGACATTATGTTTACATCGTGTCGCAAGTCAGTGTTCAAAATAAAGTCCTGGTGGTCCAATCTATAATAACTCGTCGTCGATGTATGTGTTGTCTCCCAGGCAACAATGCCGACGTTTTGTGTTGTTCTTGTCGACTAACTTCGAGGGATTATTTGAGGGATTATTTGAGGGATTATTCACCACTTAATCGTTGTCGACGGTTAGAAACGTGGACGCAATATGCAAGCGTGTTAGTAACTTACGTCTTTCTCAGACTGTGAAGTTGAAAAACGTTGACCACATGTAGAACGGAACAACGGCAGTCTCAATGTAGACAAATACTTATCAGCCACACTGACACTACGGCTGTCTCAATGTAGACAAGTATTTATCAACCACACTGACACTACGGCTGTCTCAATGTAGACAAGTACTTATCAACCACACTGACACTACGGCTGTCTCAATGTAGACAAGTACTTATCAACCACACTGACACTACGGCTGTCTCAATGTAGACAAGTACTTATCAACCACACTGACACTACGGCTGTCTCAATGTAGACAAGTACTTATCAACCACACTGACACTACGGCTGTCTCAATGTAGACAAGTACTTATCAACCACACTGACACTACGGCTGTCTCAATGTAGACAAGTACTTATCAACCACACTGACACTACGGCTGTCTCAATGTAGACAAGTACTTATCAACCACACTGACACTACGGCTGTCTCAATGTAGACAAGTACTTATCAACCACACTGACACTACGGCTGTCTCAATGTAGACAAGTACTTATCAACCACACTGACACTACGGCTGTCTCAATGTAGACAAGTACTTATCAACCACACTGACACTACGGCTGTCTCAATGTAGACAAGTACTTATCAACCACACTGACACTAAGGCTGTCTCAATGTAGGCAAGTACTTATCAACCACACTGACACTAAGCTAACGTTTTGACGATGCCACGGAAATACTCTTGGCTTTGCGTTGTCCAGTTTCCACTTGATGAATAGCTGTTATGCAGTCAGTTATACCCTGTGTGTCCTGTTAGGTGACGATATAATTGATCAACTGCCTAGGTTTAGATTATGTATTCGTGATGCGCATAAAGCCGCAAACGCCTTCTCGTCAGATCGAGCGCAGAATATATATCGTGGCGGTCAGTGGGATGGGCTCGGATCAATATTCATATGCATGACGTCACTCATTACTTATCATTGTTGAACGTTTAAGCAATATCCGTTATAATAATGATTACATTGAAACCACACCATGTTGTTTTATTGCAAGCCCCAACATTGTACAGCTAAATCCACAATTAATTTTTTATGGAAATGAACATTATCGAAATGGCGTTTAAAATACGTTTTTCTTTTAATGTATGACTTTTGTTGGTCACAACGCGGGCAAAACTAGCTAGTCGATGGTCCAATGAAAGTTCAAGTGACTGGGAGTGTTGCTTCTTTTATTGTTTTCCGAAGATTACTGGTTATTGTGCAAATACGCCATGTGCGTGGCTTCGTATTACTATTGACATTGTTGGTGGCGCCTTGGCTTTGGCTTTGACGGACGTGCGGGCGGCTGGTCGCGAAGTCGACCATGGCTGCTCGGCCGTGACTGACCGTAACCCCAAAGGGTTGCTATCTGGAGTATGTTGCTTTGAATGACACCCTTGTCATACCTGGCTAAATTATGCGTATACAACATTTATATCCCGGTGTGGTGTTACATTTTCGGCGAATTCGTGTCCTAGTTAGGAATATATTGTTCCATTCCACTTACTCGTTGGTTACACCCACTATCGTTCTAAGTCAGCAGGAATACATGTTTACTCAGTATGAATATCGTATTCATGGCAGTTCAAATTCGGTAAGCTTGACTTTACTGCATGACGCACAGCTATTGGGAGTGCCCAGAGCAATGAGACCGTTACACAGAGGGTCGCATCACGTTGAGCAGCAGGAGAAGCGCTGTAGGGAGACTACGTGGTTACCTGAACTTCCAGATGGCTCCAAGCACTTGTTGCTAGCACTTGACTTAAACACATCGAATGAACCCCGACTACTCCGTCACATCCGATCGTTGGCAATTGGAATCAACGTAATCGACGTGAGCTATGTTCAACAGTGTCGGATTAACAATATGGAGGGGGTACAAACAATGTGGGGGGTGGGTGGTACAAACAATGTGGGGGGGTACAAACTTTTAGTGTGGGGCCCATACCGAGTGCCCAAAAGACGAGTATTGAGAACTGTGCTTCAGCATAATAACCAGTACATATTTATATATTAGCAGCCGAGTTTTAGTTTAGTCGGAATTATTTTATATATGATAAAGATTACCCTCTGATTCTATAGTAACCGAGTTTTGGTTTGTACATGGGTTTATTGAATACTTGAAACATTCCAAAATTATAATGTAAGCCCTATATTTGGTGATAGTTGTCAAAAGATTGGGCAATATTACCATATATTGTCTGTAAAATACCTGTTATCTTATTCAGTACTAATATATAATCATACTTGTAGGTATTAATGTAATTCTAGTACTCTACATGTCAAACACCCTTAATATAATAAATTCAACAGTCAACAATGTTGTCAATTTCACATGTGCATGCCCAGACTAGCCTAGCCGTCATTCCACTGTTGTTTACAAGCAAGTCTTGGACACTGCTCAACTTACAGGTCTCTGGGGAATACTCAAGATCAGCCCTCTCCCAGCCACCTCCTAGAGCAATTAATCAATGTAACTTCAAAAGGAGAGAGGGTACCAGACTGATCTTGGCTTAACTGTAGGGACATTTACATAATACCTATATATATATATATGCACAATTTATGCTTGCACCATGTCTATCACATCTTATAACATATTAACTATAACAGTAGCACCACTAAACATTATCAAAACTGAACTTTCTAAAGGGATCTGTACATTTACTAGCTACTGACTGCCAGTGGTCAAAATCTCATTAAGCCCTGTTGGGCATTCTTCCCTAAGGTCCAACGACCACTTATTCCTGATCTTCCACACATTAGTAATCAAAGTCACCACTAAGTAATTATAACTGATAAAGTAAATACCTTGACACAAACAGATGGACAATTCTCTATCACACAGTATGATACAATTATAAATTTAAAACATTGTTTAATAAGGTAGAAAACATCATTTAGAAACTTACCAAAACAGAGTTGTCATTAACTGTAGAATCACGCCTTGCCCACTGGGGCAGGGCCCCTTCCACTGACCACAAGTGACCCCTGTCTCTAGGGTAAAAATTATATTTAAACAACTGAATTATTAGTAATAAGACCAACTACCTACACAGTAAATACAACTAATTACAGGACAAATAGTCAAAGCAATAATAGTTCACTAACTATATTCTCTAAATTACATTATATTACCCTGGGTGCTGCCATCATGTGGTGGGTAACTAAATTAATCAAACCGACAAGTGACTATGTCACACATATGCAGTAGACCTCTGTTAACTTAAATCACAATGCAGTTTTTTCCTTTTCTATTTGCGAAGCCGAAAGTTTTGCTGTGGGTGGGTAAAACATCACACGAAGCAACAAACCATTAATTTGTATTTGTTAACTCACTGCAGACTTAATAAAGATCTGCAGCAACATATGCATCCGAATAATCCATGTTTGTCAGATCATTAACATAACATAACCAAAGATCCAAACTTGCGCCGCTAAAAGAGCCACTTGCAAGTTCCCCGTTTCAATCATTGGAAACCGTCTACATCTGATACAGCTAAAAGCTACACGATGGACTGGAAGAGAGATCATAGCAACAGTATACGTATATATCTGATATAGATAATGCTAGATGGCAGATTGGAAGAGAGGAAGAGAGTTCATAGAAACAATATCCGTCTATATATGATATAGATAAAGATAGATTACTGACTAGAAGAGAGTTCATAGCAACAGTATTCGTCTATATCTGATATATATGAAGCTAAATGGCAGACTGGAAGAGAGTTCGTAGCAACAATTTCAGTCTATATCTGATATAGATAAAGCTAGATGACATACTGGAATAGAGGTCCCAGCAACATCATACGTTTATATTTGATATAGATAAAGCTAGGCGACGGACTGGAAGAGAGTTCATGACTACATTAGACGTCAATATCTATGGAGTGTAGCACAAAATGGTATTCCTCCTTGTTCCCTTCTGTACAAGGGTGAGGGTCAGGTAAAGTATTGTCGAACCACTCTTTCTGTTCTTTCTTTTTATAGTTTTCTATCGGCCGACCCCTCTCTCCATCGTTCATCCTCCCCCGATCTTATGTCCCTCCTCACGCAGTCCTCCCATCTCAGCTGTGGCCTTCCCCTTTTCCTGCGTCCTTGATGTTTTTTAAATCTTCCTGTTAGGCTGCATTGCATCCCAACCTCTTTCCTCGGGTCGTTCATCCTTCTTCTGTCCACCTCCTTTGTTCTTGTTATTCGACTAACCCAGTTGTTCTCACAAACTTGCAGCTTCTGTTGTTGTTATTCTGCCAACGCCACTGTTTCCAGACCATGCAGGCATGCTGGTGTAACACACGTTCTCAGGACTTTCCCCTTCAGCTTTTTCGAAATGTTTCTTTCCAACATGACTCCCTCTTCCTTTCTATGCCTGATATAGATCAAGCGAGATGTCAGACAGGAAGAGGTTTCATAGAAGCAATATCCGTCTATAGCTGATATAGATTAAGCTAGATGACAGGCTGGAAGAGAGTTCAAAGCAATAACATACTTGTATAGCTGATATGGATATAATTAGGTGACGGACTGGAAGAGAGTTCATAGCAACAATAGTCGTATATACCTGATTTAGATAAAGGTACACGACTGAATTGAAGAGAGTTCTTAGCCATAGTATACGTCTACATCTCATGTATATGTGAATAAAGCTAGATGAGAGAATGGAAGAAAGCATACAGCAGTAGCATACGTCTATATTTGATATAGATAAAACTAGATGGCAGATTGGAAGAGAGTTAACAACTACAATATCCGTCTATATATGACATAGATAAAGGTAGATAACGGACTGGGAGAGAGTTCATAGCAACAGTGTACGTTAATATCTGATATAGATAAAGCTAGATGACGAATTGGAAGAGAGTTCGTAGCAACAGCATATGTGTATATCTCATATCGCTAAAGCTAGATGGCAGAACAGATGAAAGTTCGCAGCAACAATATCCGTCTTTATCTGATATAGATAAAGCTAGATGATGGACTGCAAGAGATTTCATAGCAACACTTTATTTCTGTATCTGAACAAGACATAGACTATCAGCAGTATGGAAGTATTAACAAGACATTAATAACATAACACTAATTTGTAATAACTACAACAATGCAACACCAGTAACACTAGCCGTAACATTAACAACATCATGGACATTGACGGCATCAAGGACATTGACGGCATCAAGGACGTTGACGGCATCAAGGACATTGACGGCATCAAGGACATTGACGGCATCAAGGACATTGACGGCATCAAGGACATTGACGGCATCAAGGACATTGACGGCATCAAGGACATTGACGGCATCAAGGACATTGACGGCATCAAGGACGTTGACGGCATCAAGGACATTGACGGCATCAAGGACGTTGACGGCATCAAGGACGTTGACGGCATCAAGGACGTTGACGGCATCAAGGACGTGGTCGCCGCTTAAAATAAGACATGGAAAGAGTTAATGCAATTAAAGTTTGATTTCCAGAAATTCGTATTTGTAAGTTCCATATATTGTTGTTTCGTTGCTTCATAAATTCTGATATATACGAAATAAATATAATTGGAAAACCACCATTCGATAAGACCTCACGATATTATGATAGTTTCATTGTTATTAGTTGAGTCCTGTGTCTTAGTTATATCATTATAGTAATTAGTTGAGGCAATGTTTTTTTAATGTTAAGTTTTTAAAATGTCGCACAGGTCTTTGAAATTATCCACAAAATCACGGCGGATTGTAAAATGTATATCGGGTATTTGTTCGGACGGTTATTTTCAACCAACTCATTGTAACTTCTTGCTCGCGCTGTAAATTAGAAATTCACTTGCGTAGTTTGTTATTTATTCAACGTGATGTTTTGCTTTTGGTAAGATAATTCAATCTTAAACTTTTTTACACAGTCACAAATGATGAAGGAAAAGAAAATGTTTCGGAACCCTTAGGTGTTTGGAATCAGCAGTTATCAAACCAAAATTCATACTTTTGTGCATAATTTTTATTTTATAAAACGCAACCTTTTTGGTGAGCACAAGCTATATGAAATTATGAGAATCATAGTAAAATTACTCACAATCAACAAGAGAACATCAGAAATTTTAACTGGGGTGTTTCGGCGTCCCCCAGACTGTCGCCACAACTATTACGCCGCTGTTCAATTAGCCTAAATCAGAATATTATACACTTATTAAAATGTATTGATTTTTCATTGCTTCAGAATTATGTACTGGACCAGCTTGCTAACCTAGTATAACATTCTGAAGCAACGAGTGCTTTAACTCCCTATTCAGTATCGTTCGCTAAGGTATGTATTTTTCGTCCACTCTTCGCGACATATGAACAGCTGATTTCATGAAACATTAGCCTATTAATACACATATTATATGGGTGACGTAAACCACCTTAGGAACTGTATGTTTTTTTTAAAGAAATTACAAAGTGGGTAGATGACGGGTCACCAGTGGATGTTGTTTACTTAGATTTTCAGAAAGCTTTCGATAAAATGCCACATCAAAGATTGTTACTTAAACTAAAAGCCCATATAGGTAATGATGTAATTAACTGGATAGAAAGGTGGCTTACACACAGAAGACAGAGTAATAGTAGATGGTGAGATTTCAAACTAGAAATCGGTTTTGAGTGGGGTACCACAGGTTTAACAAGATTTAACAAGATTGCCATCCCAAACAACAAGTTCCAGATGGCAAGTGGACAAGGAAGCCATTGGCTTATCGAGAGTCCAACAATTTTCTCATCTATGTGTAGCCCACCCTTATCAAATATATGTCAATTCTGTTTTTAAACATATTCACACTACTAGAATTAACACAATCATTTGGCAGTTTGTTCCATTCATTTATCACCCTCTGTGAGAAAGAGTACTTTCTCATGTCCAACCTACACTGCTCCTTAACTAATGCTGCTTTGTGTCCTCTTGTTCTACTGCCTTCTTTAAGTTTGAAGAACATATTCCTATCAACATTCTCCTAACCGTTCACCATACTTCTATTTGGTCTCCTCTTAGTCTCCTGGTCTCTAGTGTTGTCAAACCACATAGTAATAAGCGACTTTCGTAACTAAGGTATCTCAATTCTGGAATTATTTTGGTTACTCTTCTTTGTATTCTTTCTAGCTTGTCTATGTCCTTTTTACGATACGACCTCCATGCTTGAATACAATATTCGAAATGTGGTCTAACTATTGCTTTGTACAGTGGTACAATTAGCTGTTTCTCCTTATACACGATAGTTCTCCTAATTAGCCCTATAATTTGATTTCCTTTTGAAGCAGCAATCCCACATTGCTCTGAAACTTTCATGTCAGCACTAAATGTTACTCCTAAGTCCTTTTCTTGTGTGGTTCTACCTAGTACAGCATCCCCCATTTTATATTCTTCGTCCATGTTTCCATGTCCTATGTGAATACATTTGCACTTCCCAAAATTGAATAACATTTGCCATTTTTCTGACCATTTAACTAATTTATCTAGATCATCCTGTAAACTTTGTTTATCTGTATCATTTTAACCTTTCCAAATACTTTTGTGTGATCTGCAAATTTGAGTACTTTGCTAGATATGTCTAGATATGTCTAGATCATTTATATATATATATATATTAAAAACAGCATAGGGCCTAATACTGATCCCTATGGTACCCCACTCAGAACAGATTTCGTCTACTATTACTCTCTGTCTTCTGTGTGTAAGCCACTTTTCTATCCAGTTGATTACATCATTACCTATACCATGGGCTTTTAGTTTAAGTATCAATCTTTGGTGTGGCACTTTATCGAAAGCTTTCTGAAAATCTAAGTAGACAACATCCACTGGTGACCCGCCATCTACCCACTTTGTAATTTCTTCAAAAAACGCAAGAGATTGGTTAGACATGACCTTGCTTTTAGGAACCCATGTTGAGATGTATTTATTAATTTATGTTTTACAAGGAATACCACCATGTGGTCTCTAGTTAATGTTTCGAGTAATTTACATACAACTGATGTTAAACTCACTGGTCTGTAATTTTCTGGCTTGTTCCTCGATCCCTTCTTGAATAATGGCGTAATGTTTGCTTCTTTCCATTCTGAAAGAACTATTCCTTCTTCTAGTGACAAGTTAAACAATTTTGCAAGCGGTGTGCTAATTTGCTCAACAATTTCCTTAAGCAGTTTTGGTGGTATCCCATCAACTCCAGGTGATTTATTATCTTTCATCTTCTTAATTTTGTTTGCTATCATTACAGGAGTTACAAATAACTGCCCTAAATATTCTGATTTATTTCCCTCAAATTTAGTAAATGGAACTGGAAGTGAGCTGATATCTTTTGTGGTACAAACTGAGCTGAAATACTCATTCAGGACCTCTGCCATTTGAAACCCATCTGAAATTATGTTTCCACTGTTGATTTCCAGTGGTCCGACATTATCTGGAACGTTCTTGCTGTCATTTTTTATATTACCTGCCAATTTTTTTCAAAGGTTCTTTTAGATTTTCTAATTTCAGTTGTAGCTAGGTTAAGTGCCTCTTTGTAATTTGTATAGTCTTCATCCTTTCTGGTACGCCTATAAACCCTCCTCATAGTTTGCTTAAACATTATTTTTCTAATAGCTTCTTTTGACAAGTGTTTCTTAGTAGACCGTTTTCCTTGGTTTTTCAAGGGAACAAATGTATCGATGATACTCTCAATTTCATATTTTAGAGTATTCCAACATTCAATTGCGGTCTTATTCATCAGCATGTTATTCCAATCTAGCTTTGCTAAGTATTTTCTCATATCTCAATAGTTACCTTTGTGGAAGTTTCTACTATACGTTTTTTTATTTTTACTTTCTGATTTTACATTGATGTCAAAATGTATTGGATTGTGGTCACTATTACCCAATGGTTCATGTATTTTTACATTGTCCACTAATTCTTTTTGTGATGATAAAACTATATCTAATACATTTTCTCCCCTTGTTGGTTCTAGCACGTGCTGAGTGAGAAAGTAGAGTAGAGATTTACATTGTATGTGTCCATGGTTAAAATCTCCCATTATGATACATTCCCCTTTACTAACTTCCTTTATAGCATTTTGTATTTTTGTGTTATCCTATTCGTTTATGTTTGGACTTCGGTAAACTAATCCAATAGTTAATTTTGAATTTCCTGAAACTATTTTTCACCAAACAGCTTCATCGTAATCTGATTCGCTTTCTAATTTATTTCATAAGCCTGAATAGATTCTTTAACATATAAAATAACTACCCCTCCCCTTCTTCCTATTCGATCTCTCCTAAACATTACGTATCATGTCAACCATAATTCAGCATCTGTAATGTCTGTGTTGGCCCATGATTCGGTTATACCAATTATGTGAGGGTCAATATCTTTGTTTTTCGGACATTTTGTTATTGGTTTATCTGTACTAGTGGCCTCTTGTCCTGCTTGAGGCATCTCTAAGTACCCCCCCCGCGCTTCTAGTTTAAATAGTGTTGACTACCAAAAATATTCGTTATGCTACCCATGCCACTGTCTACTGCTGATGCTAGTCCATCCGCAAATACTGCTGCCCCCTTTCCACTTAGATGCAGCCCGTCCTTCATGTACATATCAGCCCTTCCAACAAAACTTCCCCACAAATCCACAAAACCCACTTCCTCTTCCCTATATAGCTTCTCGACTAGCATGTTAATTGCCATCCCCCGGCAATTTCGATATCTATGACCCCTCCTTCCTATTACTTGTAGAATCCCTGACAGTATTACCTGCTCAACCCGCGTCTGCTTTAGCGTTCTGACCAAATTCCTGTATTTCCTAACTATGGCAGTTGTACCTTCCCTCTCTACGTTATTTGTCCCTACGTGGACTAAAACAGATCCACCCTTGCCCGAACCCACAATGTTTTCTACCCTCTCAATTATCGCTTCTATTTTGGCCCCAGGCAAGCAAACTACAACGTCATCTCCCTTGTTTAAGATTCTGTCGGTCTTCCTAACTATTGAGTCCCCCACAAACACCCTCGCTCCCCTCGAGGTGAGAAAGAGGCTCTATCACTGCCTCGGAATAGCTCTTCCGATGGATCCCCTCCATCACAGTTTGTCCTGCAGCCTTGTCACTTGGTGACAGACGGTTGTCAGGCTCTCTCTCACGCGTCAACATTTCACCTTTCCCTCCTGTCTCTTGGCTAACTTGCGCTCCCGTCGCCTTCCCTCCCGTCTCCCTCACTCCCATCGCCTTAACTATCGTCTCCTCCCCCCCCCCGACTCCTTCGCTACTGTCTCCCCCACTCCCCTTTCCTTCGATCCATTTGTCTTCCCTCCCATTTCTTTCCTTCTCGTCTCCTTTCGTCCTGTCTCCCTATGTCCCGCATCCTTCCGTCCTGTCTCCCTACGACCTGTCACCTTACCTACTCTCAACCTCCTCCCAGGCTGAGGTGAGTTCACCCTAGCATCTCTCTCGTCGTCTTTCCCCACTTTATCCACTGTCCCCTCACCAGAACCACCGGCACAAACCACCTGCTCCCTTCCCACCACTGCCACAACGAGCAGCCTCAGCTGTTCTAACTCCTCTTCAAGTTCCTTCATCCTCGTACATCCCCTACACTAAAAACTAAAACTATCCACCTGAACCTCAGCCCAGGACTTCTCACATCCGGACTTGACGAAGGCCACCCAGTTGCTACAACTACTGTATATTAAATGCCTAGTGGCCTTTAAATGCTGTTTGCACGGCGCCATCACACAATTTATACTTAATCTAATTGCTATGTTAGTCTTGAATAAGGCTGTTTTTTTGTGTTCAAAAGAACACTTCAGACTAATATACTTGTTAACTATGTATTTTCTACTGAGCTCGCACGAGCAAAAAAAAGTCTGCCACCTAGCGAATACGGAGAACACTGTGTAAACAAAACAACGAAGTCAGTGTAAACAAACTTACGCTAAATTCCTGCTGTTAATTTCTTTTTACCGAAATCGTTTACTACAAATATGTCAGATATTACCTTATGTATGTAATTTATGTAAATGTGTCACTTTATCTAATATATATTTAACAATGTATACGATAGTTTAGTACACCAGTTTAATTTACAGCCTGTATTACTGTAAACAAACTCCCAATTATCGCTCGTTTAATTTGAGTCCGGGAAACATACTGCCTCAGTTAACCAGAACAGTTTCTTAATATATGTCTATAAAAAGTTTGTGTACATAGTATATGTGTAATAGTAATACTTATTCTAACCAATATTCCACTGTTTCTGACTATTCACTATCTAAATTTTCGAATGGTAAACAACCCTATTATCGCTCACTGACTTCCCTGTCGGAGTCCGGAACTAACTTGCTCTAAAATCCTGCCTCTGACTAATAATTAACAAAAACTGTTTTCTAATATAATTATGTATATGATACGCTTATGTATAATATATATGCAATAGTAATACTTATTCTAATCGATATTCCACTTTTTTTCGGTCAATTCTCTACACCAATTTTAAGTCGCTGCTGCACCAAGATTCCGGAAGTCGGAAAAACAAACAGGTATCAGTATTGTGTCAATGCTAGTAGTGGGAATATGTTTAAAAATATAATTGACAGATAATTGATAAGGATGAGAAAATTGTTGGACTCTCGATAAGCCAATGGCTTCCTTGTCCACTTGCTATCTGGAACTTGTTGTTTGGGATGGCAATCTTGTTAAAATCTTGTTAAACTGGTAGGGAAACTTTCAAACCTGCCGCCGGATTATGCAAGTAACTGACTGCGCACCCTACCGGTCCTTTGATCAACTTCCGGTTCTGAGTTACCAGGCTGTTTACTCAGTCACAGTTGCCTAATATATGTATTTACCTGTGGCTTGGACATTGGTGGTTGACCGTCCGTAAGATGCATGGACCAGAACAGTATAATACAGTAGTATCGTGTATCTCACCAGAGGTCGTACGATTTGATGGACACCACGTCCAATCACTTCACCATATCGTTTTAAAGATTACCGGGAACTGTCGTGTATGAGTGTGTGTGAAGCCAGCCCGAACAGTTTCGTCGTCAGTATACTGTGATCAACGCATTAATTCGTGAGTCACCAACGAATGTGTGGATTAATTGCCAATGCTGAATATCCACAGTAGTAACGTAATGTTTGTTTTCGTACGGCGTAAATGTGGCAAACGAATTAATCAGTAATAACTTATAAGAAACACTTTGCCATTATACTCCAACTACAAAGTGTATGTATGCGTGTACGCATGTATGAATATATGTATGCATGAACGTATGTATGTATGTACGTATGTACGTATGTACGTATGTATGTATGTATGTATGTATGTATGTATGTATGTATGTATGTATGTATGTATGTATGTATGTATGTATGTATGCATACGTACATACGTACGAACGTACGTACGTACGTACGTATGTATGTATATACGTACGTATGTATGTATGTATGCATGTATGTATGTTTGTATGTATGTATGTATGTATGTATGTATGTATGTATGTATGTATGTATGTATGTATGTGTGTATGTATGTATGTATATAAGCATTGATGCATGTATGCATGTATGTATGGACTTAGGTTTGTATGTATGTATGAATGTATATGTGTATGTATGTATGTATGTATGTATGTATCTATGTATGTATGTATGTATGTATGCATGTACGTATGTATGTATATACACTATATGCATGTACTCTGATGTTATCGTAAGTCAATGTGGCAATAAACCCGTGTTTCAGCCGACAACAGTATTTGATGCAGCATGAACTATGAAATCTAGAGGTAGATGGATTCGTCTGGCTGTCCTGTCGGTTCTCTTGCCCCTGAAGGTTCTCTTGTCCATCGGTTTATTCATTCATCAAGAAGTCTCCAACATTCGAACCTTTTCATATATCACCCGTGTAGAACCATTCAAACATAATTCTGTATTGGCCACGGCACCTAGAAATACACGTTTGAAAGCCTTTCAACCGCTTCTGTCAGCGGCCGCGCTGCAACCCTCGCAACCCACTCGTAGTCACCAAGAAGAGTTACAATCTGAAGGTATGCACGTCGCATCAATACGAGCACAGGACAGATAATCACGTACTAATTCTTGAACAGGTGACAATTGACTGTCGTGCACTCTGGGACTGACGGTCGTTTGTATTCAGAAAGAAAACGAGGCGCGAACAATCGAGACGCTCAGAATTGGATCATGGATTGTGAGTAGGACATTCACAACGCCGTGTGCCCGTGAGCTGTGCCCGTGAGCTGTGCCCGTGAGCTGTGCCCGTGAGCTGTGCCCGTGAGCTGTGCCCGTGAGCTGTGCCCGTGAGCTGTGCTCGTGAGCTGTGCCCGTGAGCTGTGCCCGTGAGCTGTGCCCGTGAGCTGTGTCGCACTCGAGCTCATATATTAACCAGATTAAAATTTAAATATAATGTTTATCAATGAACACGTTGTCTCTGTTTTATAATGTTCCTTCAATCGTGCCTAAATATGCAGGTTTTCTGCATTTATACCATTATAATATATTCCTTAATTTCGACAGCCAATCACAATGTTTAAAATGTAAATACGTAATGCGCTCTTCTCGAGCACGTTGAGCTATAAACACAACACAACACAAGATATTAAACACGTTCTTCTATTTTTTACCAACACGCTAGATGTGTTGAATGAAACGGAACATTAATTGTATAATGAAGCAATACCAGAAAGTGTGATACTATGTCCACAGCCTTGAAACCTAAAACGGTATACCGTTTATACCCTTAAAAGAGTCAAATACATTGATACGAAATATACGTTCGCAAATATGCATTCACGTTAACTTGTGATGATCAAAATGACTGAGAATTTTACCCAGCTTCGCACTTGCAAAGGTCAACCTCGCACGTGCGCGACCGATCGCTCCAATCAATCACGTAATATGTGAAGGAATGGTTTGATTATATTACTATTATTCATCAAAGCAAACACAACAAAGGAATACGAAAGAAACAAAACATTTATTAATAGAGACACATTAATCATTACGTTGAACGCCTATGGAAATGGCAGAATTGGTAAAGTTGGTTTTCATAGTTATCGTTTTCCGTGTTCCTTATACTCAAATTAGCAATTTCACACAATGTAGCATTTCTGCTATTTTGGTTATCAGAATACTATTTCCTGTTGCTTTATTTATTAGTTAAACCTTTCAAGTACAAATGAATGCATCGGCCTTTGTTGGAGCCGACCGATATAATGTAATTTCTTTGCTCAAACATGCCCGTGTCCTTACCTACGGTGTGGACGGCGATTTTGCGTATGTCAGTAGAACTGTATACTCTCCGCTGTAGCTTAGAATGTGAAGGAAACGTAAGAGAAGTAGTGATCCAGCACATCACCGAATAATATACAACATACATCAACATAGCAATACATATTATTTAAGAACAGGTTTCACGAATAAAATGTAGCAGACATCAACATTGCAATACATGTTATTTAACAACAGGTTTCACGAGTAATTATATAGCAGACATCAAGTTAGCAATACACGTTATTTAACAACAGGTTTCATGAGTAATATATAGCATACATCAACATAGCAATACATGTTATTTAACAACAGGTTTCACGAATAACATACCGTTACCACGATAGAGTGTATAATGTTATTTCAGAAGAAACGTCATGGTTGACTTTGATACGTTGGATAACAAACAACATTTATAGCAATTAAAATGCAATTTTGCAGAAATGATTACAAATAAGCAACAATAGTGAGGTAACAATCAAATTCCTACTTAATAAAAGAGACGACTGTTCAAGTCAGGCAAACACTATATTTGCATTATTTATAATTGCAGAGTATAATGAACGTGGGCCTTTTAATTACCATGCTGTGGAACAAGCTATCTAAAAAGTAACTAATTGGACGTTACAGATTGTCACAACGTCATAAAGAATGTCATGTTATTTTATTATATATTACAATAATAAGCAATTAATACCGAACCGTTTAACACAAATAAACAAAAGACACCAACTCTATTCCATTTTACATAGCAACAAGTCAAATATGACAGCACGTATATTACCTTCCTGTAAGTATATAACGTTTTAACAATCTCGTTGTAAATAATGGGTATTGGTCAAGGTAAGGCACCTGGCTGATTAGATGAAGGTTCCGGTAGGTGAGTGTAAATGGACGGACATTCTCTGGCATTCTCCACTACATGTCCAACATTTGGGCAACTAGCACCACCGCGGCCTTGGTACAGGCTTTTGAACCAAATTCTAAAGGAAAAAACCCTGATAGAGAATCAAGTCACCCAGCAATGTGGGTTTAAATATAGTCCAGAAAGAACAAACGGCATTGTGCGGCGGAGTTATGGAAGTGGGACCGCAGGTAATGCTATCAATAGTTATGGAAGTGGGACTGCAGGTAATGCTATCAATAGTTATGGAAGTGGGACCGCAGGTAATGCTATCAAAAGGACCGCAGGTAATGCTATCAATAGTTATGGAAGTGGGACCGCAACCAACCAACTACGATAAGAGCAGGCACAAAATATGATTCATTTGATCACCTGTACAAATGCTGGGTTTCTGTCTGTCATAGGAGGGTTTGTCCACAGGCTCAATTCACACCGGGAAGGCTGTCGATCCAGGAGGGTTTCACATTACAGCCCACTTGGAGGCATTCTGTTTGACAATGAGACAATGGATGTGTCGTTAAGGCAGACACTTCACAAGGTCAAAGGATCTTATATCTGACATCAGATAACACATTGGACTGATGCACTGGTAGGACAGTATTGATACAATGGCACTTCCAGTGAATTAAAACAACTTTTGTTGAACTTTTGAAAGTGAAACAACCATGTTTCCATAACAATGCTTCTTTCCACATCTTTCGATGACCATTCATGTCTTTGTTCTTAGTCAACAATATAGTATGATGCTATATATGATTTGTACATGTATATCACCTTATGATGCATTATGTAATAAACGTTTTCCATTTGCTACTTACGCATGCATGAACACTGCCACAATACATGCCAAATTTCTTCAAAATCAGAGGAATCAAGAATATGACCAGTTGGTAAATTTCGCATGGAATGATATTAGGAAAAACATCCCAAAGTAACTTGAAAAGGGGATGGGCGGGACATTTCGCTAGGATACATGACTGGCCGAAGATAAACAATCCTAGAATATGCCTTCAAACAGAAATGTGCCAATGTATGTTGTACAGAAGAGAACAGAAATAAATAAATAAAAACAATGGCAAACACCACACTGGGCAATGCACCAAAAACACATTTAGTATTAAACAATAGCGTTGGTTGGAGATAAACATTGAGCAACCATACAAGTGCCACATAGAACCGCTCCACCACGAAACATCAACTCAACCATCACGACACAACTGGTACAGGTAAATGAACAGTAGCCTTGTCTTCCTACGCAGTGAGCGATGGAGGACAATGTACAAGAAACTATTCATGAAAGTGTTGCAGCTGAACAACCAGATAGCGACAAATTTGAAATCTGGTGTTATTGTATTTCCGTATCCCGTGTGTCGCATCAATGCAAATACGATCAGTGGAATGGTGAGTATCATTAAAACGGAACAGATGATCAGTACGTTTCTGGCAGAGCGAATCGCCCGCAGTGTCACAAGTCCGGCGCTCCCCGTATCTGCGTCAATGACGTGCACTTGGGCCAAGATTTTAGCTTGTGTGCGGACGATGACGATGAATATTCTCGTCGTGGCGTAGAGAAGAACGACGACTGGTACCGCGACCGTGACGGCGTACGTAAAGAGGGACAACGCAGACATTCCAGAGCCTGGTAGAAACTTGTGTACGCACTGACGATGAGCAAACACGGGACGTACCGTGAACTTGGTCGCTGCCAGGGCGGCGCCGACGACCCAGTTGAAGACGATGATGCCGTAGCAGCGGTTGCGTGTGAAGAGCTGCTCGTAGCGAAATGGCTTAAGTACGGAGACCATCTTGCACACGGTCAACCAACACAGACTATGTAGTGAGTTGAAACTGAACCACCACATGAAAAACATGTGAAGGTCTGGAAGGATAGTCATATACTTCACACTCGGACTGGCATCGGAACATACAGCAGCACTGATGGGCATCACTGTGCACCCGGCGGCGAGGTCCGACAGGGAGAGCGAAAACATGAACAGCGTCGTGCGGTCTTCGCGCAATTCCGAATTGCGTGCGATCACAGCGATCACGAGACAATTTGTGATTATATTCAGTATGATCACTGCACTGATGATCGCCGTTTTGACGTCGTTGCTTATATACGTTTCCATGACGAAAAAGTGTTGTTTTTATTGTAGGCTACCAAGAAAACGTCAACATATTATTGAAATTTGAACTGTAACATTCAACCTTTGGGAAACATATTTTGGACATTATGTTTACATCATGTCGCAAGTCAGTGTTCAAGATAAAGTCCTGGTGGTCCAATCCACGAAAGCTCTATACGTCGATGTATATGTTGTCTCCATGACAACATGACAACATTGCCGAATTGTTGTGTTGTTCTTGTCGACTAAATTTGAGGGATTGTTCACCACTTAGTCATTGTCGACGGTTGGAAACGTTGACGCAGCAAAAGTATTAGCAATTTACATATTTCTCAGACTGTGAAGTTGAAAAGCGTTGACCCCGTGTAGAACGGAACAACGGCTATCTCAATGTAGACAAGTACTTATCAACCACACTGACACTAAGGCTGTCTCAATGTAGACAAGTACTTATCAACCACACTGACACTAAGGCTGTCTCAATGTAGACAAGTACTTATCAACCACGCTGACACTAAGGCTCTCTCAATGTAGACAAGTACTTATCAACCACACTGACACTAAGGCTGTCTCAATGTAGACAAGTACTTATCAACCACACTGACACTAAGGCTGTCTCAATGTAGACAAGTACTTATCAACCACGCTGACACTAAGCGGACATTTTGACGATGGCACAGAAATACACTTCGCGTTGCGTTGTCCACTTTCCTCTTGATAGTTTCCACTTGAATAGCTGTTATGCAGTCAATTATACCCTGTCTGTCCTGTTAGGTGACGATATAGTTGACCAACTGCCAATACTACTACTGTTTTCGAGCTGCGCTCAAAGCCCACAATGATTTCTCGTGACATCGAGCGCGTAATATATATCGTGGTGGTCAGTGGGATGGGCTCGGATCAATAATCACATGCATGACGTCACTCATTACTTATCATTGGTGAGAAGTTATTCAATCTCCGTTATAGTAACTATTACACTGAAACCTAACAATGTTGCTTTACTGGAAGTCGCAACAGTCTAAAATAAAGCTACAATTAAAGTTGCTGAGGAAATGAGCCATATCGAAATTGAATTTAAAATACATTTTCCTTTTGCTGGTTACATTTAAAAACATATGTCACAACGCGACCAACAGTAGCTGGACGACAGGCTAGAGATAACGTTTATGTGAATCTGTAACATTTAATAGACATACTGTCTAAAGCAAATAATTTTGGTGTGTTATCCAAAATATCAACCCTTAACAACTAGTGCAAATATTATGCTAACGCACCGTGAGCGTCTATGTATAAAGTACATGTCTGATAGTAAATTCGTGTTGATGGGGCTGCAACAACAACAACAACAACAACAACAATATTTAACAATTATTATTTATTAAGTTACGAATCATGCCTACTAGAATGTGGAATGACAACCCTAAATGTCAGGAGAGTAAGAGGATACGAAACAAAAGTTGTTATATATTGAATGGTTATGAAGATATTGATATAAATTAACTACTCCATTGAGACAGCTTTACTAAGGGTCAGTCCAGAATGACGTTGCAGAAGCTCTTGATCGGAAAGGTGTAGTGGTATTGGTCATGTTAGGTCTGTCAAGTGCATTTCACATCATCGATCATAACATAATTCTCACTCGTTTCCGACATTCATTTGGTGTTACTACTGAAGCCCTCTATTGGATGCGGACATACATCAGCGGTAGAACACAACACGTGTCAGTCAGAAATGCTGGGCCCGAAACTTTACTGCATGTACACCAAGCCAATCTATCATGTTCGAAACATTGGTCAAGTCAGCTGCTGCGAACTGTAAAATATGGTGGGCATTGTTTTAGCCAACACGCAGCCGTATTATGGATCGACCTGCCTGAAAACATAAAGCAACTGAAGACTTTCAGCTCTTTTTGGAAACATTTAAATACATGTTTTTTTAAATTAGCCTATTTGTAGCAATTTAAATATGTAACTTTTCCCTGTTTTTTAATGACTGAGATATATTAATAATTAAAATGGTATAAATTAAAAATTTAGAATGTGTTTTAGCCAGTTTGTCTGTTTTTTTATACAGTTTATTCTCTTAACTACATATACACATTTAACTTTTGCAATTTTATATAAAGCGCCCGACAGCATCTTATTTTAAGTGGATTCAGGTGCTATATAAATTCATACTATTATTATTATTATTATTATTATTATTAGTATAGGTATTTTCTTCAAACTTAAAGACGGTATTGGAGCTTGACCTCAATGCAACGCCACCTGGAGCCTGGTGCTGTGGACGACACCCTTGTCATTCCTCGATTAAATATGTGTACAAAACATTTATATTCGGGGGGAGGGGTAAACTGTTATCCTAGTTTGGCATATAAATGTTATTGTTCCATTTCACTCGCTCGTTGGTTATATCGTGCTAAAGCAGCGGGAATACGTGTTTACTCAGTATCAATATCAATATTCGTGAAAGTTCAAATTCGGTACCCTTTGCATGAAGCTATCGTGAGTGCCCAGAGCAATGACACGGGTCACGTCAGATTGAGCAACAGGAGAAGCCAGCGCTGTAGGGAGACTACGTGGTTACCACCTGAACCTGTACCACCTGAACCAGATGGCTCCAAGCACTTGTAGGGAGACTACGTGGTTACCACCTGAACCTGTACCACCTGAACCAGATGGCTCCAAGCACTTGTTGCCAGCACTTCATGTAAACATGAAGAGCTCCGACTATTCCATCGCATTTTATCGTTGGCATTTGGAATCAACGTAATCAACTTGGGTTGTGTCCAGCAGTGCCGGATTAACAATGTGGGTGGGGTGGGGTGGGGTGGGTGGGGGGGGAGCTGGTACACACTGTTTGTGTGGGACCCTGACCGAGTTCGTGAAAGACGGAGATCGAGACTCGTGGTATTGACTGTGGGTGTACCATACCTCGTCGATCATTCAACTATGCCTGAGCAAAGGTACTTAAAGATTGTTGTTGACGACGGCACAAACATAGATACAAGAAACTACAGCGTATGTCGACAAACAAGAAAACACAACGAATAGGACAAGCAAAGAGAGATGTGATCGTGTGAATAGTCAGATCTAATTGTACATCTGTTTAACTTTCTAAACACTTATGAACTATTCTCATGTTTCGGCAGCACTGAACTTGACTGAAGTCCAATAAAATATTCTCAAGATTAATCCGGAACATTATGTCCCATTCCGTATACTGAGCGTAATGTACCAGCTTGTTCTGGTTCAGTGTGGTTCGGTGGTCATCCTTGATTAGCTTCAGCTTGGAAAACATCCCCCTGCAATACAGTTAGTAATCATCGAAGTCATATAAATATATATATATATATATATATATATATATATATATATATATATATATATATATATATATATATATATATATATATATATCCACATTAGGGGCAGCATCCCTGGTATTGTTCTCTTGATCAACATCTGACACATCGTCGTCTCTGGTAAGACGTCATGCTCTATGTCAGCTCTTAATCCGGCATTCATGTTTAGTTGAAACTTCTCCATGTAGTCTGTCCAATATTTGTAAAAAAAATCGAAATCTATGATGACATTTCGTATGAGAAAAAGAGAGGTACAATATGTACAGCGATGTACAGTAATATCGACGAATACAAATCAGAATATCTCATTTACAGAACAAAACAAAATACGTATAAAAATATGTTGGTCTTTGTTGATGCAAGTCTTACCCAGGGGAATATGGTGGTAATTATTTAACTTAAAAAGCGATGTATCACAATTTTCACTAACTAAAAATTATTGGATGCAGTAAATGATTATTGAAAATTATAATAAAATGGCACAGCTTGATACAACATTAAAGAGTTTGAAATATTTTTTGGGACCTCGTATGGGAATCAACCCCGCGGCCAAAACATTAGCATTGTGATACCCAAGTACCATGTACATATTTAACTACGGAGGCATCTGGGTACGGAAAATGGTAAGTGAAACCAAGCACTCGTGGCAACGATGTGTGGTGACGTCACACTACACGGTGTATGGATAATGAAGGGAAATAATTGGTAACTAGCTTACAACCATCCTTGTAGCAAAAGGGGTGAAACCACATTTTATTTTCAAGTAGACTGCCCGTATAACGTTTCATAGGATTCCTGCAAAATGTTTGCTACGATTTGATTTTCTTCAAAATTTCACAGCACATTGATGCTCCATTAACACACAATTCAAAGAAACCACATAACTTTAAGAAACACTCATCCAAAGCAGATACCCCTCAATTTCGGCCCAGTCCGGTGAATGATTTAGAAAGATCTAATAAAGTAATAAAAAACATTAATTCTACCAAACCGTCCGGTCGGAGTGAAAGCACTCGGAAAACAATCCACTCATTAAACAACCACGAAGGTAGTTGAGGGCAGTGGGCAGGTCCAATGGACCTGTACGGGATGGAATAAGACGCTCCCGCCTCCACGAGTCTACCACGTATGGGTAAAATACGGCGATGTTAACATGACATCACAGGGCGGATGTCTTCCTCGATGAAGTCAACGGCCAGGACGGAAGGGCTCCAAGATGAGTTCAACGACCACGTGTTCAGGACCAAGGCGAGCCACATTTTTTTGGTGGATATCGGCTGTGGTTAACCAGCCTGGAGAGGGATGGGCTCCGCTTGGTTGCAAATATGCCCTAGACACACCATGATCATGAAAACCAGTTTGAATCACATACCGGATCGGTCGCAGCCCGGGTCAAAAATGACCGCGCCTCCCGCCGTACATCAGGACGGGGGTGTTAAGTATGCTACTGGTGCCCCTACCAAAAAGATACGTGGAAGAAACGACATTACCATCGGCACATGGAATGTCAGGACATTGAGAGCTGCAGGAAAACTGAAAGAACTCACACATGAGATGGAGAGATACAGATGGAACCTGCTTGGACTCGCCGAGATGCGATGGAAAAGCTTTGGTGAAACATCGACCGAAGAAGGACACAAGGTCTACTTCAGTGGCAAGAAGGACAAACACGAACAAGGCGTTGGGTTTCTTGTTCACAAAGACATCGTGAACACTGTCATGGGTTGTCGCCCTATCTCCAGCAGGCTCATCACCATCCGCCTGAAGGCAACTCCCTTCAACATGACAGTCATACAAGTTTATGCCCCAACGTCTGATTATGACGACAGTGAGGTGGAAGATTTATATGGCCAGCTGCAAGAAGTCATAGAGGAAACGCCAAAGAAAGACAATCTTATTGTACTAGGAGACTGGAATGCAAAAGTGGGAAAGGATGCGCAGAACAACTGGCAAGACACTTGCGGACCTTTCTGCAACACGGAAACAAATGAGAGAGGTCACAGGCTCCTCGAATTTGCAATGTACAATGAGCTGATGCTGGCTAACACATTTGGCCCACACAAAACATCTAGAAGATGGACCTGGCACAGCCCAGATGGAAAACATCACAATCAGATCGACTACATCTTGGTGAAACGGCGCTTTCACACAGGAGTGAACATTGCCAGGACACGAAGCTTTCCAGGAGCAGATATCGGAAGTGATCATGACTTGCTGATGACATCCTTCCACATTCGCCTGAAGAGGATCAGCAAACCAAAGCCAACAAGAATCAAATTTGACATCGAGAAACTTAAGGATCCTGATGTAGCAGAAGCATTCAAAGCAATGATAGGTGGGAAATTTGCACCACTTATCATACTGGATGACAAATATACCGACGTGAACTTGCTGACCAACACCTTCAACAAAATAGTGACCGACACAGCCCACGAGATCCTTGGAAAACACCGTCGGACAAAGAAACCATGGGTCACAACAGACATCCTAGATCTTTGTGACAAAAGAAGGGAATTGAAAAGGAGAACATGTGATCCTGAAGGTGCAGCAAAATACAGAGAAGTCAACAAGAAGATTAAACAAGATATGAGAAGAGCAAAAGATAACTGGATAGCAGAACAATGCTGTGAAGAAAGGGATAACTACCACTATCCAAGACAAATCAGGGAAATGCCTGACAGAAGAACAGCAGATCCTCAATCGATGGACAGAATACTGCTCAGAATTGTACAGCCACAACACCAACGGAGACCCAGTAGTACTAAATTGTACACAGACTACTGAAGAGGACGACTATCTCATTCTTCGTGAGGAAGTGGAGGCTGCAGTAAAGTCTCTGAAAAAAGGAAAGTCAGCTGGAATTGATAACATACCAGCAGAACTGGTTCAAGCTGGGGGAGAAGCCTTGATTACCACACTTACAACAATCTGCAACAAGATCTGGCAGACAGGAGAATGGCCCACCCCATGGACTCAGTCACTGATCATAACACTTCCCAAGAAAGGCAACCTACAGATGTGCCAAAATTACAGAACAATCAGCCTCATCAGCCACCCGAGCAAAGTCATGTTGAAGATACTACTCAACAGACTCAAACCCCAGGCAGAAGAGATTATCGCTGAAGAACAAGCGGGTTTTCGAGCAGGACGGAGCACCAGTGAACAGATCTTCAACCTTAGAATCCTTTGCGAGAAACACCTTCAACATCAGCAAAGCCTGTATCATGTCTTTATAGATTTCAAGAAGGCCTTTGATAAGGTATGGCATGCGGCCCTATGGGCAACCATGAGGAAGTACAACATTGGCTCCAAGCTTGTCCGAACCATTGAACACCTATATGACAATGCCACCAGTGCCGTAACCTTCAACAGCAGCATAGGAGACTGGTTTCGAACAACAGTCGGAGTTCGACAAGGATGCCTACTATCACCAACGCTCTTCAACATTTTTTCTGGAAAGGATCATGACTGATGCTTTAGAAAACCATCAAGGCACTGTCAGCATTGGAGGCAGGACAATCACCAACCTTCGTTTTGCTGACGACATCGACGGCTTAGCAGGAGATGAACAAGAACTAGTCAATTTAGTGGAGCGCCTTGAAAAAACATCTACATCATACGGCATGGAGATCAGTGCGGAAAAGACCAAACTGATGACGAACAACACACAAGGCATCAGCACAGACGTCAAAGTTAATGGACAGAGACTTCAGACAGTAACAAGCTTCCGGTACTTGGGATCAATTATCACAGATGAGGGTTCCAAACCGGAGATACTTGCCAGGATTGCACAGACAACAGCAGCACTAACAAGGTTGAAACCCTTATGGAACGACAGAAACATCACGGTCAGTTCGAAGATAAGGCTGATGCGCTCCCTTGTCATGTCCATCTTTCTGTACGCTTGTGAAACATGGACCCTCTCAGCAGATCTACAGAAGAGGATACAAGCCATGGAAATGAGATGCTTTCGGAAGATCTTGCGCATATCATACAAAGACCATGTTACTAACGAAGCTGTCCGCAACAAGATCAAAGAAGCCATCGGACCATATGATGACCTTCTTACAACAGTTAAGAAGCGTAAACTGAAGTGGTACGGTCATGTATCACGATCATCTGGCCTTGCAAAGACTATCTTGCAAGGTACCGTAAGAGGGGGGAGACGAAGAGGTAGACAGAATAAGAGGTGGGAAGACAACATCAAAGAGTGGACAGGAATGGAGTTCGCTGACTCCCAGAGGGCTGTCGAGAACAGGGAAACGTGGAGAGAGCTGGTTAGAAAGTCATCAATGGTGCCCCAACGATCCTTACGGGTTATGGGAAAGTGAAGTGAAGTGAAGTGAAGTGAAGAAGGTAGTTATTTACAATTATGTTCTACCTGTCGGACAAAGACGGACACAGTGGGCGATTTAATTGTTGAACCACTCTGGCATTTGTTGGCCAAATACTACATTTACGGTCCGTCCGCCATTACACAAATAGTCCCTACGATAGTAACGAATACGCGTCATTAGTCAATTGATGAGTGAATTTTTATCATCGCCAATTGGTAGATCAGAGGTGACTGGTGCAATGAGGCGAACGTGTTGCGTCATTAGTAAATTTATGAGTGCATTTTTGTTATCATCGCAAATTTGTAGATCAGACGCCACTGGTGCAAGGAAGCGAAGGTGTCGTGTTTCCCGACAATTAATTTTTAATGTGCGAAGAGTGAATATTAACACTAAGCATGTAACGTACTCAGATACAGTTTTAACGTAACTGTATCTTTCATGCTCACTACAGTATTCATATAATGGCTCATAAAAATGCAGAAGGAAAGCATTGTAGTAACTAACTATAAATAACTGCCTTTATGCAAAATAACAACACGAGTCCAGCGTAGATTAAAATAGGCCAAATAATTACATTTAGATTTATTAATTAAGGAGCAGGGAATTAGGCAACCATACACCATCACAATAAGATGCATCAAATGATATCAGCAAGCATGCCGGCCGCCAAAAGGTGTTTACACACAATTAGTAAATCATGCCTATCAGCTACCCACTACCAATACTATCTGTACCACTACTACAATTCACATGGTATCGGTGGGGGTCACTCCGCCCACTTCATGTAATGACAAAGTGGATTAACCATACACATACATGTACACACAGAAAGGCTGGGGTACTCGATCCCCCAGCCAAACATGATAAATGAAAAAAGTGGGCTAATCACCCAACATTCTTGAACAATTCATAATGAAAATTATGGTAACACAACACACAATGTATAAAGGTGTTACGTCAACCAATAACTACTAACACATCAGACCGAGAGGTAGGGCCAAACAGCCACACAAATGTACTCGTTAAAAGTACCCGCACTAAAAACCCTGTGTACACTACTGAAAACTCAGTGGAGGGAAAAGCGTTAATGCAAAACCTCGCGTACCAAACAATAACAGGGAAAAGCGTCAACAAATGCAAAAACTTTGTGAACTACCTCTCTGTCTTCAGTGTTTCAAAGTGTATCTACACATAAAGCACGAGACTTGATTTATTAGGTAACAACTGTTAACGCAATATTAGGGAGGGTGGGTGGGATTTTTTAAACGGAGCGGAAACGAACCTTGCTCACTGCGCAATACAGAAACGGCAACTGGATTTGAAATACCTCTCGTCCAGCACACAGCAGACATCGACCAATCACCTGCTATAGCGGGGCTACGCGCCAACATTGGCCGATACCATTTATGGCACCAGGGGAGGAGGGCGGGAGCGAAAATACCTGATAAGATCTACCAACAATAAACCGAACAACAAAACTGATCTTGCAATAAAATCAACAAGTTCAGCAATAACGATTAATCAGTAATGATAGAAATTCAGAAATATTTGAAGCGCAAAGGTCTCACAACGACACAAGCTGACTTGGAAATCGAGAGAGGCTGGCTCTAGGTCACGTGGCTGCTTATGAACAATGGCTGACTGACAGAAGACAACGAGTTGTAGTAGATGGAGAAGTTTCAAATTGGAAATCGGTTTTGAGTGGGGTACCTCAAGGATCAGTATTAGGACCTATATTATTCTTAATATATATCAATGACTTGGACGACAGTATAACAAGTAACATACTGAAATTTGCGGATGACACAAAACTGTTTAGAAAGGTTAATACTGCTGGTGATAAACAACATTTACAAAACGATCTAGACAGATTAGTGAAACGGTCTGAGAAATGGCAGATGTTGTTAAATTTTGGGAAATGTAAATGCCTACATACAGGACATGGGAACTTGAATGTAAACTATAAAATGGGAGATACTGTTCTGGGTACTACTGTAAAAGAAAAGGACTTATGAGTTACAATAAGCGCTGATATGAAAGTTTCAGAGCAGTGTGGTATTGCAGCTTCAAAGGGTAATCAAATTCTTGGATTGATTAGAAGAAACATAACTTACAAGGGAAACAAGTTAAGTATACCTCTTTATAAAGCAATAGTTAGACCTCATTTATAATACTGTATACAACCATGGAGACCACATCGTAAGAAGGATATAGATACGCTTGAACGCATACAAAGGAGAGCAACTAAAATGATTCCAGAACTGAGATACCTTAGTTACGAAGAACGCCTGAAAGAATGTGGTTTAACAACTCTAGAGACAAGGAGGTTAAGAGGAGATCAGATTGAAGTTTTTAAGATATTGAATGGGTATGAAAATATTGATAGAAATATGTTTTTCTCACTCAAGAAGGATAGCAGAACTAGACGACATGAGGTAAAATTAGTAAAGGATCAATGTACATTGAACATCAGGAAGCACTCGTTCTCACAGAGGACAATAAATGAATGGAACAAATTGTCTACAGATTGTGTAACTGCTAGCAGCGTGAATATGTTTAAAAACAAGGTTGACACATATCTCAGGAGGGCGGGTTATAAGTAGACGCGTGAGCGAGTAATTAGACTATTACTCTCTCTACCATAATTTGTCTAACCTCAAATCACCTTCACTGCCTTATTATCTTTTTGTCACTTAAATTCATTTGTGGTGTTTTAAATACATCGGCAATTGGTAGATCGGAGGCGACTGAGCCTAATGAGAAAACAATATATATATATATATATATATATATATATATATATATATATATATATATATATATATATATGGGTTGCAACATTATTGCCAGATATAACATTAACAAATAAAACCATGTAAAAATGACGATTGAGTTATGCGTGATTCGATGGGGCGATGCGATGCACTATTCGTTGGAGCGATGTGTGTTGCGATGGAGCGATGCGGGATGTGATGCGCGACTGAACGATTTGCGATGCGCGATAGGATGGAGCGATCCTATGGTGGTTCTGTAGTGCGCATGCGTATATCAATTCAAAAAACTGTGAAGCCTTTGGTACTAGCGCGTTTGGACAAACCACTCAACCTAATGGTTGGGCGCCAATGAGATGGTGTTGGTGTGTTCTGGTTGGGCGCCCATGTGGTGGTGTTGTTGGCTGTGGTTGGGCGCCCATGTGGTGGTGTTGGAATGTTTTGGTTGGGCGCCCATCTTGTGGTGTTGGTGTGCTATGGTTGGGCGCCCATGTAGTGATGTTGGGGTGCTGTGGTTGGGCGCCCATGTGCTGGTGCTGGAAGGTTGTGCTAGGGAGCCAATCTTGTCGTGTTGGTGTGCTCTGGATGGGCGCCCATATGGTTGTGTTGATGTGCTGCGGTTGGGCGCCCATGTGATGATGTTGGTGTGCTGTGGTTGGGCGCCCATATAATAAGGTTGGTGTGCTGTGTTGGGCGCCAATGTAGTGGTGTTGGTGTGCTGTGGTTGGGCGCCCATGTGTTGGTGTTGGAATGTTGTGGTTGGGCGCCCATGTGGTGGTGTTGTAATGTTGTGGTATGGCGCCCATGTTGTGGTGTTGGTGTGCTGTGGTTGGGCGCCCATGTCGTGGGGTTGGTGTACTCTAATTGGGCGCCAAAGTGGTGTTGTTGGTTTTGCTGTTGTTGGGCGCCCATGGGGTGGTGTTGGTGTGCTGTGGTTGGGCGCCCATGTGGTGGTGTTGGAATGTTGTGGTTGGGCGCCCATGTGGTGGTGTTGTAATGTTGTGGTATGGCGCCCATGTTGTGGTGTTGGTGTGCTGTGACTGGGCGCCAATGTGGTGTTGTTGGTTTTGCTGTGGGTGGGCGCCCACATGGTGGTGTTGGTGTGCTGTGGTTGGGCGCCCATGTTGTGGTGTTGGTGTACTGTTGTTGGACGTCCATGTGGTGGTGTTGGTGTGCTGTGGTTGGGTTCCCATGTGGTGGTGTTGGCGTGCTGTTGTTGGGCGTCCATGTGGTGGTGTTGGTGTGCTGTGGTTGGGCGCCCATGTTGTGGTGTTGGTGTGCTGTTGTTGGGCGTCCATGTGGTATGGTTGAAGTGCTGTGGTTGGGCGCCCATATTGTGGTGTTGGTGTGCTGTTGTTGGGCGTCCATGTGGTGGTGTTGGTGTGCTGTGGTTGGGTTCCCATGTAGTGGTGTTGGTGTGCTCTGGTTGGGCATCCATGTGGTGGTGTTGGTGTGCTGTGATTTAGCGCCCATGCAGTGTTATTGGTGTGATTTGGTTGGGCGCCCATGTGGTAGGGCGCCCATGTTGCGTTGTTTGAATGTTGTTTTTGTGCCCATGTAGTGGTGTTGGTGTGCTGTTGTAGGGTGCCCATGTTGTTGGGTGCAGTTGTGCTGTCGTTGGGCGCCCATGTGGTGGTGTTGGTGTGATTTGGTTGTGCGCCCATGTGGTGATGTTGGTGTGCTGTGGTTGGGCGCCCATGTAGTGGTGTTGGTTTGCTCTGGTTGGGCGCCCATGTAGTGGTGTTGGTGTGTTCTGGTTAGGCGCCCATGTAGTGGTGTTGGTGTGCTCTGGTTGGGCATCCATGTGGTGGTGTTGGCGTGCTGTGATTTAGCGCCCATGTAGGGGTATTGGTGTGATGTTGTTGGACGCCCATGTTGCGGTGTTGGAATGTTGTGGTTTTGAGCCCATGTCGTGGTGTTGGTGTGCTGTTGTTGGGTGCCCATGTTGTTGGTGCTGGTGTGTTGTGGTTGGGCGTCAATGTGGTGGTGTAGGTGTGATGTGGTTGGGCGCCCATGTGGTGGTGTTGGTGTGATTTGATTGGGCGCCCATGTGGTGATGTTGGTGTGCTGTTGTTGGGCGCCCATGTAATGGTGTTGGTGTGCTCTGGTTGGGCGCCAATATAGTGGTGTCGGTGTGCTGTGATTTGGCGCCCATATAGTGGTGTTGGTGTGCTCTGGTTGGGCGCTCATGTAGTGGTGTTGGTGTGATCTGTTTGGGCACCCATGTGGTTGTGTTGGAATGTTTTGGTTGGGCGCCCATGTGTTTGTGTTGTAATGTTGTGATGTGGCTCCCATGTTGTGGTGTTGGTGTGCTGTGTTTGGGCGCCCAAGTTGTGGTGTTGGTGTGCTGTGGTTGGGCGCCCATGTGGTGTTGTTGGTGTGCTCTGGCTTGGCGCCCATGTGGTGGTGTTGGTGTGATTTGGTTGGGCGCCCATGTGGTGATGTTTGTGTGCTGTGGTTGGGCGCCCATGTAGTGGTGTTGGTGTGTTCTGTTTGGGCGCCCATGTAGTGGTGTTGGTGTGCTCTGGTTGGGGGTCCATGTGTTATGGTTGAAGTGCTGTGGTTGGGCGCCCATGTGGTGGTGTTGGTGTGCTGATGTTGGGCGTCCATGTGGTGGTGTTGGTGTGCTGTGGTTGGGTTCTCATGTAGTGGTGTTGGTGTGCTCTAGTTGGGCATCCATGTGGATGTGGTGTTGGTGTGCTGTGATTTAGCGCCCATGTAGTGGTATTGGTGTGATGTGTTTGGACGCCCATGTGGTAGGGCGCCCATGTGGCGGTGTTGGAATGTTGTGGTTTTGTGCCCATGTCGTGGTGTTGGTGTTCCGTTGTTGGATGCCCATGTTGTTGGTGCTGGTGTGATGTGTTTGGGCGCCCATGTGGTGTGATTTGGTTGGGCGCACATGTGGTGATGTTGGTGTTCTGTTGTTGGGTGCCAATGTAATGAAGTTGGTGTGCTCTGTTTGGGCGCCCATATGGTGGTGTTGGTGTGCTGTGTTTTGGCGCCCATGTAGTGGTTTTGGTGTGCTTTGGTTGGGCGCCCATGTGGTGGTGTTGTAATGTTGTGGTGTGGCTCCCATGTTGTGGTGTTGGTGTGCTGTGTTTGGGCGCCCAAGTTGTGGTGTTGGTGTGCTCTGGTTGGGCGCCCATGTGTTATTGTTGGTGTGCTGTGGTTTGGCCCCCATTTGGTGGTGTTGGTGTTATTTGGTGTGGCGCCCATGTGGTGTTGTTGGTGTGCTCTGGTTGGGCATCCATGTGGTGGTGTTGGTGTGCTGTGATTTAGCGCCCATGTAGTGGTATTGGTGTGATGTGGTTGGACGCCCATGTGGTAGGGCGCCCATGTGGCGGTGTTGGAATGTTGTGGTTTTGTGCCCATGTCGTGGTGTTGGTGTGCTGTTGTTTGATGCCCATGTTGTTGATGCTGGTGTGCTGTGGTTGGGCGCCCATGTGGTGGTGTTGGTGTGATGTGGTTGGGCGCCCATGTGGTGGTGTTGGTGTGATTTTGTTGGGCGCCCATGTGATGATGTTGGTGTGCTTTTGTTGGGCGCCCATGTAATGATGTTGGTGTTTTCTGGTTGGGCGCCCATATGATGGTGTTGGTGTGCTGTGATTTTGCGCCCATGTAGTGGTGTTGGTGTGCTCTGGTTGTGCACCCATGTGGTTTTGTTGGAATATTTTGGTTGGGCGCCCATGTGGTGGTGTTGTAATGTTGTGGTGTGGCTCCCATGTTGTGGTGTTGGTGTGCTGTTTTTGGGCGCCCAAGTTGTGGTGTTGGTGTACATTGGTTGGGCGCCAACATGGTGTTGTTGGTGTGATGTGGTTGGGCGCCCATGTGTTTGTGCTGGAATGTTGTGGTGTTGGTGTGTTGTTGTTGGGCGCCAATGTAGTGGTGTTGGTGTGCTCTGGATGGGATCCCATGTGGTTGTGTTGGTGTGCTGCGGTTGGGCGCTCATGTGGTAAGGTTGGTGTGATGTTGTTGGGCGCCCATGTGGTGGTGTTAGTGTGCTGTGGTTGGCGCCCATGTGGTGTTGTTGGTGGGGTGTTGTTGGGCGTCCATGTGGTGGTGTTCGTGTGATGTGTTTGGCGCCCATGTTGTGGTGTTGGTTTGCTGTGGTTGGGCGCCCACGTGGTGGTGCTGGTATGCTTTGGTTGGGTTCCCATGTAGTGGTGTTGGTGTGCTCTGGTTGGGCATCCACGTGGTGGTGTTGGTGTGCTGTGATTTAGCGCCCATGTAGTGGTATTGGTGTGATGTGGTTGGGCGCCCATGTGGTAGGGTTGAAATGCTGTGGTAGGCGCCCATGTGGCGGTGTTGGAATGTTGTGGTTTTGTGCCCATGTCGTGGTGTTGGTGTGCTGTGGTTGGACGCCCATGTGGTGGTTTTGGTGTGCTGTTGTTGGGCGTCCATGTCGTAGTTTTTGTGTGTTGTGTTTGGGTGTCCATGTAGTGGGGTTGGTGTGCTCTGGTTGGGCGCCCATATGGCTGTGTTGGTGTGCTGTGGTTTGGCGCCCATGTAGTAGTGTTGGTGTGCTCTGGTTGGGCGCCCATGTAGTGGTGTTGGTGTGCTCTGGTTGGGCGCCCATGTGGCGGTATTGGAATGTTGTGGTTGGGCGCCCATGTGGTGGTATTGGAATGTTGTTGTTGGGCGCCCATGTGGTGGTGGTGTTTGTGTGCTCTAGTTGGGCGCCCATGTGGTGGTGTTCGTGTGCTGTGGTTGGGCGCCCATGTTATGTTGTTGGTGTGTTGTGGTTGGGCGCCCATGTGGTGTTGTTGGTGTGCTGTGGTTGGGCGCCCATGTTATGTTGTTGGTGTGCTGTGGTTGGGCGCCCATGTGGTGTTGTTGGTATGCTGTGGTAGGGTAACCATATCGTGATGTTGGTATGCTATTGTTGAATGCCCATTTGGTGGTGTTGGAGTTTTGTTGTTGGACGCCCATGTTGTGGTGTTGGTGTGCTGTGGTTGGGCGCCCATGTGGTGGTGTTGGTGTGCTGTGGTTGGGCGTCCATGTGGTGGTGTTGGTGTGCTGTGGTTGGGCGTCCATGTGGTGGTGTTGGTGTGTTGTGGTTGGGTGCCCATCTGGTGGTGTTGGTGTGCTGTGGCTAGGCGCTCATGTGGTGGTTTTGGTGTGCTGTTGTTGGGCGTCCATGTGGTATGGTTGAAGTGCTGTGTTTGGGTGCCCAAGTAGTGGTGTTGGTGTGCTCTGGTTAGGCGTCCATGTGGTGGTGTTTGTGTGCTGTGGTTGAGCGCCCATGTAGTGGTGGTGTTGTGCTCTGGTTGGGCGCCCATATGTTGGTGTTGGAATGCTGTGGAGGAAAACAATCTCTCCAAATAAAATATTTGAACTTAACAATATTAGGTTATTTGGTAGTGATGTGGATACCAAGTATTTTAGTGTGTTTCTCTTAAATGTATGCATGTCTATACCAACCACCTGACAACTATGAAGAGTACTATAACTATTTAGGTCTAAGTTGCTTCAAATGTAGATGAAGAAGACACCAGGAAGAGTATTATGACTAGTGGTTTTAATGCTGCTGTAAATACCATTTTGTAGCAGAGCTGCCCGATATATGTGACAATATTGGTCAGATTATAAAAGAATTTTGGCGTACTTATGTGAGTGATGCACATGAGTCTACTTATTTGGTAGGTCATTTTATTTATCCGCATAAAATCCATTCAATGGGCACAGACGAACGTATTATGGATAAACATCCTAGAGTTCAGAACATCTCCCGGCATGACTTGTTATATCTACCCACTACAGACAAACAGGACAGTGTATCAACTGAGGAACAAGGTGATAAATTGTTTCCGATTGTTAAATGGTTTAAAGTCTAAGATAATAATAGCAAGGAATTTGGAAACAGTAATGTTGTACATATGTACAAACTACACATCCCAGAGACATTTAAATAGCCAATCACTAATTGTTCAGACAAACTGCACAGAAGTGACATTGATAAACTGTTTGATGATATATGTGTTGCACGTCGGGAATCTAGTCTAGAAACGAATAATACACGTGAAAATAAAGTTATCAAGACAATATTGTACAATATTGTAAAAGATGCACAACGAGGCCAGAAATTGTTAATTTGTGTGCGCAATATGGGAAAATCTGTTGACACTAGCTGTTTAGAATCTGAGTTTGATATGTATGTTTATGTCCTCGGATGCCAATACATATATGCTTATTAGATAGAGGTTACATAATTTTGTTCTCGCATTATACGTTAGTAAGTCACTCGAAGTAGACGTCATGGAAATTAATCACAAAGAAATCATGTGTTTCCTCTTACAATCACATTACAACGTCACAACGAAAAATACAACCGTAACATACGTACGACCTTTCTTTGCATCCATTGCCATCATGCATCCATTGCCATCATGCATCCATTGCCATCATGCATCCATTGCCATCATGCCGCGCATGTTTTGAGACATTCGTATATACGGCGTGCGACATATGCACGAACACGTATGAACACGATGAATTATTGGAAAAAAAGCGGCATTCCTGCAACTTCATTAAATCATATTAGGATCCCAATAATGTTGTGCAAATTAGTGTGTTCTGGTTGAAGACAGACTTCGGGTGAGTATTTGTGTCGAGCAAGCATATAGTTCTAAACTATTGAACGTAAACACAACAAGTATCCCCCCTACAATGTCTTATGGATACGACATGAAGACAACAAAAAGTACTTTACCAAATAGTTCACCAACAAACCCAAATGTAATGTGTGCATACAATTGTGATTCAGCCGGACTCGGAAGGTCTGGCCATATTGTTGGAATGCCAGAATCGTCTGACAATTAAATGGTTGCTAGTGACAAATGGTCGCACCAATCGCAGACGAATCGCTACAAAGACACTGAAAGCAACGGTCAAGAGAAATGTGACATCAATACTGCATATTGGATGGAGATGGACGATCTGCTCTGCATGGCGTGGTCTAATTAATAAATTAACTAAGTGGGTAGATGAGTAGTAGTAGATAGTATCTCCTTAGATTTCCAGAAACCGTTCGATAAAGTATCGCATTAGAGATTGTTGCGTAAGCTAAAAGTCCGTGGAATATCAACGACATGGAAGATGATATAACAAACAAGTAAAATCTGCAGGTGACACGAAAGTGATTATATAAGGTAAACATGAAGGATATAGGCAAAATGTACAAAACGATCTGGACAAACTAGCCAAAGAAATGTAAAATTTAATATGTGAGATACTGTTTTACTTCTAGTTACAACCATGAAAAGAAAAAGAATGAGGATTAATAATTAGTGCTGACTTGAAAGTTTCAGAGCTAAACGTATAATGCAAAAAGCGAACGATACCCCAGAGTGTGTAACACAATACTGATGCCGGATGACATTCGTTCATTCTACGCTTGATCAACGTTTTTTCAACCTCACAAACTGCGAAAGAGGCAATTATTATTAACATGTATGCACATTGCGTAAACGTTTTTTATTGTAGACAAAGATAAAGTGGTGAACAATTCCTCGAAATTAGTCGGTAAGAGCAAGTTGTGGACGTCAGCGTTGTTGTCTTGGAGAAAACACATACAGCGACCTACATAGTTGATTGCACCACCAGAAATTTCTTCTGAACCCTGACTTTCGACATTAAATTAAGTAAACATTTGATTAACGTGCTTGTTACATTTCAATACCATTTTGACGTTTTTTTGGTAGCCAAACATGTTTCCCCAAATGTAGAATATTACAGTTGTTACGTGACTGTTAAATTGCAGTACTATTTTGACGTTTTCTTGGTAGCCTACAATAAAAACAACACTTTTTCGTCATGGAAACATATATAAGCAACGACGTCAAAACGGCGATCATCAGTACTGTGATAGTAATGAATATAATCACAAACTGTCTCGTGATCGCTGTGATCGCATGCAATTCCGAATTGCGCGAAGACCGCACGACGCTGTTCATGTTTTCGCTCTCCCTGTCGGACCTCGCCGCCGGGTGCACAGTGATGCCCATCAGTGCTGCTGTATGTTCCGATGCCAGTCCGAGTGTGAAGCATATGACTATCCTTCCAGACCTTCACATGTTCTTCCTGTGGTGGATCAGTTTCAACTCCTTACAGAGTCTGTGTTGGTTGACCGTACTGAAGCCATTTCGCTACGAGCAACCGCTGCTACGGCGTCATCATCTTCAACTCGGTCGTCGGTGCCGCTTTAGCAGCAACCAAGTTCACGGTACGTCCCGTGTTTGCTCATCGTCAGAGCGTACAACAATTTTCCCTCTTTACGTACGCCGTCACGGTCGTTGTCCCTCTTTACGTACGCCGTCACGGTCGTTGTCCCTCTTTACGTACGCCGTCACGGTCGTTGTCCCTCTTTACGTACGCCGTCACGGTCGTTGTCCCTCTTTACGTACGCCGTCACGGCCGCGGCACCGATCGTTGTTCTTCTCTACGCCACGACGAGAATTTATCTTCATCGTGCGCACGCACACAAGGATCTCGGCCCAAGTGCACGTCATCGACGCAGGTACGGGGAGCGCCGGCCTAGTGACCCTGCGGGCGATTCGCTCTGCCAGAAACGTACTGATCATCTGTTCCGTTTCAATGATACTCACCATTCCACTGATCGTGTTTGCATTGATGCGACACACGGGACACGGAAAGACAATGACACAAGATTCCAAATTTTTTGCTATCTGGTTGTTCAGCTGCAACACTTTCATGAATAGTTTCCTGTACATTGTCCTCCATCGCTCACTGCGTAGGAAGACAAGGCTACTGTTCATTTACGTGTGCCAGTTGTGTCGTGATGGTTAAGTTGATGTTTCGTGGTGGAGCGGTTCTATGTGGCACTTGTATGGTTGCTCAATGTTTATATCCGACCAACGCTATTGTTTAATGCTAAATGTGTTTATGTTACAATGCCAAGTGTGGTGTTTGCCTTACTTGTGATTTATTTATTTATATGTTCACTTTCTACGTTGTCTCCTAGCGGGGCTTACCGTCAACCTCCTTTTCTTCGTTTTGATATCCGTCATTTTATATTGTTTTATATCGTAAATATGTGTTGGAAACTCCGCTTTTACTTGTTGACTCTTATCAGTGACCATCGTCCGTACTGTGTCTATGAACGTTTTCTCTACTTTCCTATTCGTGGTCCTGGTTTACTCTCTGTATTATAAAAGTGGTTTGATGCGTTGGTTAATAACTTGTGTCCTGGGTGAGATGGGAAGATCTTCGTCTCTGAACATGTGGCTTAGTCTTTTAAATTCAACCCAAACTAGTTGCATTCTTGTAGTGACTTCCTCGGTGGTTTCATTGTTGAGGGATATCTTCCTCAAGCACTCAATAAATCGTCAAATTTATAAGACGTTGTTCATAGCGCCGTTCAAAATATTTTTTTTAATGTCTTTAACTGTGCTTTAAAAACATCTTCTGAAAGCCCTGTTAATGTCAGATGTTGTGGCAACAGGTTCCATAATGTCGGGGCCGCAATGCCGAAGGATCGGTCTCCCCAAATCCGTTTAGCTCGCAGAAAGCAGATTAAATTCACTCTTTCCCAGGTAGGCGTAATAATCAATATTCGCAATTTCTCCTGTACTGTTATTGGTATGTTTGAACCCAATTGTTCATCATTACATTTGTCTTATTGGTGTTCTTTTTAGTACGATCTTTCAGTTTCCTCTGTCCTGTTGTTTAGCTCACCTGGGTAATAGCTGAGACGAATCGTAGCTCCACGTCGACCCAAAACCTACATTTATTCAAACCTGGTTTCAAATCACATCTTCTAGTGTTGCTGTGAAGAGTCTGCGCAAATTGGTTTCCTTGTCTCACTAATCTCTTGCTTGTCATTGTCATCGTTTGTCAATAATCATGTCACAATCGATATACATAAAAACGTGTTTATACACAATTTAAACTTAGGGTAAGACCATTTTACCAAAACATCATAAAAATACTGTAATTTGTAGGCGCAGTTATGACAAATTTCAACATGTATTTGGGTGAATTTGAAGCCACAGAATCAAACGTTGATAAAACTGAGTGATGTGATTGTACGACTATTCATGTTGTGTAAACATACACAACGATGTTCTAGATATCCATGATAGGGTGTTCATGATATGGTTTATCCTTTCGAGTTGATATTGGAACAGCCTTGTGTCAGGTTAGATGTTAATAGTAGCTTCACAGATTTTACCGGGTGATTAACTCCTGGCCGACTGTCATAAAATCGGAACGTTAGCTTATACTACAAACACCCATGAGTCTACCTTTTTCCTCTGTAACATGCATAGTACCTATCGTTTAGTAAATGTTTATTTTTCTTTCACTTGTCTTTCCTATTTCTGCCAATAAGATATGATGCTATTTGCGTCCAAACTCAACATATGTAACATATTTAGGAATTTGTTTACTAAACTAGTCTTCTTTCTGACAAAATGTCAAATTTGTTTGAGATTTTGCATTGGTTCTGTGTATGCCGGATTTCCTTAATACGTCACTTTAGTCTAGGTCACCCCGGTATCATAGAAATGCGCATATCGGTCACGCTGGTTAACGTGTCAGTCCTCGGTCATTCGGAGAAATGACCAGATCATTCAACTTTTAGAACATATTCTGAGTAAACTACTGGCGTGATATTCTTGATTTTAGTTGCACGTGGTTAGTTTTAGTATCTCGTTTGGGTGCATAGCCCCAACACCGTGTCTTTTGTTTCGCTTTAATCGAGTGAGGGTCTTTGTGACATCGAGGACATAACACAACATTCACCAAGAACAACCCGTAATCCTGGATTATCAAGCAACACATGTTTTCACGACCAATATTGGTTTTAGATAGTTGAATTAAGAAATTCGCTTCACAATTTTTGCCACCTGTAGAACTCTGCGTTACTTTACATTCACCCATATAACATTTAGCCATAATCCTGGGAGGCACGGATAATTTTTTTTTAATGCCCATTTTTGGCTTGTTTCGGGAAAATCCCTATTTTGTTTCACTCCACTAGTAGAAATTCATAAATAATTCATCACCAACACAACTGCAACACAACCAGTTCATTGTAGATAACGACGCACAGCTTTCACGTTTCAACATTTATTTACAATATCAATCCACCTTTATTCCACTAAGCCACAAACTATCAACATCTAACAGCAAGTATCTAGACAAAGTGGCAGGCAAGCCCAACAGGTCTACCGAAGTCATGATTGATGAGCGTGTAGCCTGCTCAGTGAGTGTCGTCCTGATAGCGAGGCGCGAAATATCTTTCAACGATTTTGGAGTCTCGAGTAACGAGTCCAACCAATACATAATGTTTCTTGATTCATCGCGTGGGAACGCCACAACAGTGTCTTGCTTCGAATATGTCAGTCCCGCGGCAACCAACAACTCGAGTGTCCGTCGTTGTTCTGTTACAATCATCCAGTAAATCGGGGGCTCCGCTCTGTAAACATGCAGCAGCCGAATGTAGGACATTTTGGTCAAGGACACTTTGACCCTGGACAGTTGTATCACATACATGTTGGCAATGGGACATTTTAGAACAAATTCTGTGTTACTATTACTTTAAAGGTGTACATTTTTGTCTATTTGAGTAACACAGAATGTATAATTATTTGTATTTATAACATAAGTTGAAATGCCAAATACAAAACAAACTATAAAGTAACACATGATTACATATCACATAAGTGTCTGGCCACCTTTACTGCTGTTAGTGACACTTGAGAAGCCATTTTCAAAGCTGACTCTGTTGTTGGAGGCCGTTGGAGGCTGACCACCCAGTCTAAGCCAGAGTATGTTGGTGGCTGACCACCCAGTCTAAGCCAGAGTATGTTGATGGCTGACCACCCAGTCTAAGCCAGAGTATGTTGATGGCTGACCACCCAGTCTAAGTCAGAGTGTGCTGGAGGCTGATCACCCAGTCTAAGCCAGAGTGTGTTGGAGGCTGACCACCCAGTCTAAGCCAGAGTGTGTTGGAGGCTGACCATCCAGTCTAAGTCAGAGTGTTGGTGGCTGATCACCCAGTCTAAGTCAGAGTGTGTTGGAGGCTGACCACCCAGTCTAAGCCAGATTGTGTTGGAGGCTGACCACCCAGTCTAAGTCAGAGTGTGTTGGAGGCTGACCACCCAGTCTAAGCCAAAGTGTGTTGGAGGCTGACCACCCAGTCTAAGTCAGAGTGTGTTGGAGGCTGATCACCCAGTCTAAGTCAGAGTGTGTTGGAGGCTGACCACCCAGTCTAAGTCAGAGTGTGTTGCTAGCTGACCACCCAGTCTAAGTCAAAGTCTGTTGATGTTTATTTAATACAACAGGTTACATGAACTTTACAGAGTAACAGCTGTCAGCTATATCTAAATAAATTAAAACCAAGACATAATGCTACACACTAACAAATTAATAATGAACATTTTCACTTTACAGTTGTGTGTTAAAATCTAACTTAGAAATACTGTACGCATATACAAGGGGGATATTCGTTTTAATCATCAAATTTTATTGCACTTATTATCTGTGAAAATGTGCAAGACTGTACCTTTGTATTTAGTCTATAGACAGTTTTCGAATAAAACAATGTTGTGACTTTATTTCTTCGTGACTGTTTCCAATCCAAAACTTCTCTTTTTTCTGTCAGTTAAACATTTAACAATAGATTTCCAAGCGTTCAGACTGGCCACCTTTCCGAGGCATGAAAAGTGGCTGCCAACAGCAGTCAGGGATGATGTCCGGTTTAATCCAGTGTTTATTTAATGGCATTCAAGGGAGAGGCAGCAGACACGGCTTTCAGACAGAGGACAGGGCGACCAAACTACAAGTGCACCCCACCCCCCCACCCCCACACAACAACAGCAGGCGGTGGCGTGTGTTATAGTTTTCATTTGATACGACCAATCAATGGCAATCTAAACACATTTAAATTCAGACACACATAAGGTGATGTCATAGGAGTGAACGAATCTACCACAGTGGACATGGAGTTATTGACGAGAACTAGGTCAAAACCAAAGCCTATACGAAACATGTGCCGCAATGAAACAGATGCCGCAAATGCAATCCCCATTACATTTACGGGCAGACTTGAAATTTACGGTTGCAAACGCGCCATATATGTAATCATGTGAAACATTTCCTGTAGTAACAATTAGTTTTATACAAACACAAAATTAGCATATTAGCCTGACTCTGAGTCTGCTACATGTAAATCAATTCGATCTTAAAAAAAGATGGTACACCTTTGGTCTAAAGAATGAGTATCACACCTACACCGCGCTTAGAAAACGTCAATGAAGGGCACATTTTATATAAAGAATACGGCAGTGTTTTGATACACGGTGTACCAATGTGAGATATGGCAGTGTTTTGATACACGGTGTATCAATGTGAGATATGGCAGTGTTTTGATACACGGTGTACCAATGTGAGATATGGCAGTGTTTTGATACATGGTGTACCAATGTGAGATACTGGAGTGTTTTGATATACGGTGTACCAATGTGAGATATGGCAGTGTTTTGATACATGGTGTACCAATGTGAGAAACGGCAGTGTTTTGATATACGGTGTACCAACGTGAGATATGGCAGTGTTTTGATACATGGTGTACCAATGTGAGATACGGCAGTGTTTTGATACACGGTGTACCAATGTGAGATATGGCAGTGTTTTGATACATGGTGTACCAATGTGAGATATGGCAGTGTTTTGATACACGGTGTACCAGTGTGAGATACGGCAGTGTTTTGATATACGGTGTACCAATGTGAGATATGGCAGTGTTTTGATACATGGTGTACCAATGTGAGAAACGGCAGTGTTTTGATATACGGTGTACCAATGTGAGATATGGCAGTGTTTTGATACACGGTGTACCAATGTGAGATACGGCAGTGTTTTGATATACGGTGTACCAATGTGAGATATGGCAGTGTTTTGATACATGGTGTACCAATGTGAGATACGGCAGTGTTTTGATATACGGTGTACCAATGTGAGATATGGCAGTGTTTTGATACACGGTGTACCAATGTGAGATACGGCAGTGTTTTGATATACGGTGTACCAATGTGAGATATGGCAGTGTTTTGATACACGGTGTACCAATGTGAGATACGGCAGTGTTTTGATATACAGTGTACCAATGTGAGATATGGCAGTGTTTTGATACATGGTGTACCAATGTGAGAAACGGCAGTGTTTTTATACACGGTGTACCAATATGAGAGACCCTGACGAAACATGACGTAATGCAACAATGTGGAGCTGAAGTTTCAAAGCTATATAAGATTAAATATACAAATTCAGTATCAGAAATATAAATGTTATGCACGAATTCACTGAACAGTATGGAATTATGTTTGCATTACACACTTTTAATTGGTAGTATATGATATTTCGAAAAGAGACCTATGTCACAGACCGACTAACCCACCTGCTGTGAGTGAGGGCGACACTCGCGCCGGCAGCAATCAACAAGGTTGATATGTCTTCACTTCGCCTGTAGACACTGCAAGCTAGGGCACTCTCCTTGTCCGAACGCTCGCAGCCCAGACGACCAGTCAAGTCAGCGCCACACGAAACCAATGTCCTACAAGCGTCGGCGTTACCTTCTTCTACCGCGCTCATCAAGGGGGTCTCGCCGCCTGCTGTCGCACCGTTCACATCCGCGCCTCGTCCGGCTAATAGCGTTATCATGTAAGGCCTGTCTGCGCTGCAACTGGCGGCAAAGTGCAGAGGGCTAAATCCGCCCAACGAGCGGGCATCGCAATCAGCGCCCGCGTCAAGGAGCAACTCCGCAAACAGCGGGTCCCGGTCGGATGCACACAAGTGCAGGGGTGTCATGCCGAGATCGTTCCGCACGTTGACGTCACATCCTGTTACCGGCAACAATACATCAGACAACATCAGTTCGCGTCGATACATGACTGCCCAGTGCAAGACAGTCATCCCATCGCCGGTCCGCAGGTTGACGTCACTTCCGGCCGCCAAAAGGCAACGCGCCAAAGTCGTATCATTACGCACCACGGCCTCAACCAACGGCGTCCGTCCAGACTCAAAGTTGATCGCATTCACGTTGAGCTTCCCTCTTGTCGTGACGATTAAATGTTCGACAAAGTCGGAGTATTTTCGCCTGCAAGCCAAGTGTAGCGGGGTACTGCCCTCCTCCGATACGGTGTTAACATTACAACCAGCCCGCACCAGACTTTCTATGATGGCTCGATCTCCTCTGGCCACGGCGGCATGCATGAGGGAACCCCGTGGCGAAACATGTAACGGGTTGTAGGTGCAGACCGACCAATCTATCGTAACGTTAACACTTGCACCAAACATGAGCAAGTGAGACACGGCGTTCGTTAAACCGGAACACACTGCAAGGCTAAGGGGGGAGTGTCCGAAGCATGGAGACGATGGATCGTCGATGAGCCGGTCAAGAAACGCGCCGTGATTCATCAGAGCTAGACACACCCGGACGTTTCTTTTGTCGGCAGCTGTCACCAGTGGAAGTGTCAACTTACACGCTGCGTTCACGTCGGCGCCAAGAGCTACTAAACAGTTCACCATCTTTACATCTCCTCGCTTAACTGCGTCAAGCAGACGGCAGTCCATATTACTATAGGCAGTATAGCCATAGATTTCTATCACGTCTTCGTCAAACGTGCACGTACAGTATTCAGTGTAACCAAGTTTCGAACAACGGTTTTACGTTGTCGATTGTTATATTAGCAACATGTTCTTTCCATACAGCGGTTAGCAGCGCCTCACTGCATGACATGAGCTAATTTATTATCACATACCTTTCACACAGTTCGCCATTAAGCTTACCTGCATGTAAATAATAGCACGCGTACCACCTACCGACCGACGCAGGGCGAATCAAATCATACCCGTGCCAACTGTATCCTGTGCCGCGGTTGCCTATAAATCGTTATTGAAGAACAATATTTCAACCACTGCCATCGGGGACACGGGACACCAGTTCATTTTACGATACAAGGTAATATTTTGCCAAGACGATTATATATGCCGTCAGTTCGTGTGACGCCTGACATACTGCATTTTCCACTATCAAGCGCGCCATATCTTTTTCGAAAATCTACCACCACAGGATCGCCAAAATCACCAGACTTTGCACATAGAAAAGAAGAAGAAGAGGAAAAAGGAAGGAAGAGGAAGAAGACACACCATATTTTGGTACTACATATTTTCTATGACGGAAACAACGCGTGACTTTGCGAGATTTCGTTGTTTGTGGCTTTAATTTATTGCTCCCCGTTTCCAGCAGTACAATCTCCAGCTGCGATATCATCCGGGCTTTGTTCTGCTTGACACATCGTCACATCAACCATGCACAGACGAAAAGAAGACTGTTTCTCGGGAATTGACATTGCATCATTAGATAATGGTAGTAGCTATGTAATTTAGAAAACTTTTGTAAAAAAATTGTTACACTCAATCGATGAAATATTTATTAATGATTAATAAGACTATAAATCTCTTGCACAAATGTGTCTTTATAGATTTTTTTTCAAAATGGCATATTATCATGAGTGTAAAAAACATGGCCCAGACAAGAAAACATTCACTAGTTACACTGCGTCTGGATACATGGCCGATGCTGAAGTGGCGTACTTCTGTGACAATTTCCTCTCATGTTCAGATGCATTACATCCCACTACACAACAGTACTTTGTATTGTATTGTATTGTATTGTATTGTATTCAGTTTTAACAGGACTGATAACCAAATATAAGAACAATACGTATAAATAATAAAAACAGTAAGAACAATTCCTTATAATAAGGGTATAAAACCACACAATACCGACATTACTAACACAGCAAGCTAAGACATTAGCACTGACATAGAAATGTTTTAAATCTGAAGGTATTGGCTCCTGTAATTATATCACAAGTGGGTTCAGTTAAACACAATGTATTGAAAGTAGTCATACATCTATTTAAAACTGAATATTTCCAAATGTTGATTCTGCTATTGGAAATTCTAAAAGGAGTGTAGTTTCGTAGAGATCTCGAAGGACAATAATATTGGATATTTCCTACCAGATAGGACGAAACTAGATGAGAGTGCACACACTTATGTAGAAAGATCAGATCTGCAACTTGCCTACGATGTTGAAGGGACGGTAGTCTATTCTAGTACCAATTGAACATGTTCACGTTATTGTATCACATATTATGGTGGAGATGGTTTTTAATAAAAATTCAAGAATCACCACATACACATGAAAGTACAAATCAATTAGTTATCTGTACCAAGCCCAAAGTCATCAGGACGTAAGTCCAAGTGAAGCATTTTTTTCATTCCATGTCATGTCAATAAAAATACTACAACAGTGTATGCGCATTGTTTCTTGGCACCTCCATCCATCGGTTGACGGCTTTTTACATTGTACATGGACACGAGAATGCCTAATCCTTTGGTTTTGTTGCGCCACTGAGCTCGGATTTTCCGAGGATATTGGTGCCAAAGGAGTCATTTTATTATTATTATTATTATTGTTATACAGGTATGCCTCGACTTTGAGACTAAGTGTCAGTATCACTCATAGTCATACTACTGTCTTACTGTTCAGTTACATACACACAAAATACATTAATTAATTAAAGTCACTGTTCAAATCCCGTATTTAATTTTGTAGAATGTAAATATTCTTTGACTGAGAAGTCCCCAAGTCCAAGTAAGTCCCAAATGCTCGGGTCTCACGTCAAGTATTAAGTTTTGTAAGCGTGCGACTCGATTGCGACTGGAATCGTACTTAAGGTCAAGCTCTGTTAATTCAGTCCATTCCACGCATTGCATAATAGGTGTTGTCTATTTACAATGACAGCTGAGCGTGTTCTGACTTTTAACATGTCAACAATTTGTACAACGCAACCCCACTTCTCACAAAATCTCGTTCTAACGACAATAATTATCAAGCTAACATTTTGGGGCGGGGATTCTGTATCCCGGACGTTGACTATATATTGGGCCTAAAATGGAACATAATGTAAATTCCATGAATAAGCAGGACTTTCAAATGTTGCTTTATATTGCAGGATGGGGCATCTGGTCAAACTGCGGGACTGTCCCACATAATGCAGACGTATGTGGTGAGCAAGTTCATCTACGATCACATACGTCCAGCGGTTCTAAGTTATAAGACAACCTGCACGTGCAATGTATATCAATGCTTGAGAAAATAGCCACTTGTTCAGTGGTCAATTAAAAATCTAGAAAAAAACACAATGTCACTGTCATCTAACTTTTACTACCAAACCTACAAAAACATATATATAATGCGGCTGCTCAAGGATAGCTAAAGGGGTTGACTTGAAATGACGTTTCCACCAATTTGTTTTATTAGTCAAAATAAACAACAAAATGCATAACTGATTGTGCATAATATTGAAATGGTATTATTTTATATTGTCAAGTTATTTTGTCAACTTGCTTAATTCAATTCAAATGTCTCTTTACACGACAACCTTATAGCTTGTGTGAATATGTCATGTTATTCTTAATAATCCTTGTGTCATTAAACAGGGCTAATTGATCATCATTTACATAACTTATCAATGTTTTGCATATAAATGTATTTTAAGCGCCTCCGAATGGATTTATCTAAATTTACGGCGCTATACAAATGTTCTTCTTATCTTATCTTATCTTAATGTAGTTCAAAACATGTTCTTTGTATTTTTGATTACTACTATGTTATTTGTAATATAATCTGAATAATTGCAACTGTTTGCATTACATTGACGTGTAACAGCAAACTTTCTTTATGTTATTCTGTTGCACTATTTTATGTATGTGTTTGTATAATTTGCATATCATTAAATATGGTATCATAATTATATAATTATGGATGCCAGTGACAGGGTCTTGTCATAGGCCCATTTTGGTTTCTATAATAATAATAATAATAATTCCGTTTCTTAATATAGCGCTTTTTAGCTAACTAAATACCAATCAAAGCGCTTCACAATAATATGATGTGTTGACTAAATCTAAAATATAAATTCACTAAATACATAAGGTAAGATAACAATAAATAAGCTAAGATAAAAAATAAATAAGCTAAGATAAATAAGAACACATATAAGATCCCTAGGTCACACTAATATATTCACTTGTCTTGTTATTGTAAATCAGATTTTTTATTGTGAATGAATAAAGTTAATTCATTATAATTCATTCACTCACTCATTCATTAATCTGTCATAAGAGTTGTTTGAGGAACGAGTTGCATTGACCCGCTTTTGTATCAGCGACATCTAGCGAAGAAATACTCACTCAAAACAAATGCGCGACAGTAAACTATTTCTTATTAATTCTGGTGCTAAATATGATTTTTATTGTAATAATGATCCTCTCCATGTCTGTGTCACGAAATTCAAATGTTAATATAAATTCGAAACTATACAGTACTTTTGAACTAGAACCGTATATTGCACGAGAAGCGCCATTTTAAACTGGGCAAACAGTAAACAAACAAGCAAGTTGGTTCTTGCCGCAAACACATTTTGTTTCCTTGGCGTTTCGCGTGTATGCAAAGCACATCCAACGGCACCAAGTATAACGAGGATGAGTGTCACGTTTAGGTGAGGAACATTAAATGAAAACTGTTTGAAATGAGTGTGTAGAAAATCCCAGTGTTGGTCCGTTGGTATTACTATGTCTGTGGTCTATTAGCCGATTCAGACATAGACAAGGTGACGGTCCCAGAAATAATCATGCTACTATTTGAGGTGGTGATTCTCTGAGACTGAGTAGAAACAACAACGCGACAAACTGTGAAACTTGATTAGACATGTTGCACACGCGTCGTAGATAAAAACTGGGTTAAGATATGGGCAAACTATATTAAAAGGCCTTCCAAATGCTCATTATTTGTAAGTGTAAGTGTTTCAACTGCTGCTTGTGCCTAACTTATTATGGCTGAATGCCTTCGTTTAATGTATATTTAATATTGCCTTATTAGTATTGATTACACCATTACAAACTATATCATACATGTATGTGCCATATTTATATTTTAAAAATAAATATACAGCAATACATAGGAAAATAATGAGGGTGGTTAAGTAATAGTTACATCGATTTACATCTAGTTAGGTAGCCATCTCTGAAATGTATGGACTTTTTACCTGTAAGATATATGACTAAATTGATGTAAGTTAGATGTAGCACTAAGCAATTTGTTTATAACTAACAAGTAGAAACAATCTATTTACTGTTTTGTAAAAGCATGTAGTGTTATAATTAAAGTATTTTAAATAAGTATGGCTACTGTAATTAAAATGCAATTGCATTACATTAAATAAAATTACCCTAGTCATGAAATGAAGATCAGGACTGTCAACTTGGTATACTTGAAAGGTGTGAGCTAGTATGAATGTGAACCACGTTAGGACAGTTTTTGTGAGAGAATATTTTGGGGAGTTCAGGACAGATACAAGTGCAGGGAAGCGTCGTCGACGGCCGGAGTTGTCAGAGGAACAAAAACAGGAAATACGAGATGCCTTTGACTTGTTTGACACAGACAAGGACGGAGCTATCGACTACCATGAACTCAAGGTTATTGCTCATTACCTTTGATTGTCTAACTGCTTCACGTGTGGATAAAGGTTATTTACTTATGGATAAATCCATGGAATACTGGGAAGGCATCGTTGCATGACAGAATGCACAAATAAAATCTTATATTTAGCCTTTAAGATATTCATATGATGATAGAACATACTCACAAGCTTGTTGAACAACCGATATAAGAGTTATACAGACTTCTACAAGGGTAGGTATATCAAGTTCCGCTAGATGGCGTCACTTCTGCAAGGGTTACAATGAACATTTTTAACACGCAGATTGAATATAATTTATAAAGTTGCTTTTGACATTTTTATTTCAATTGTGCAATTAGTTGATGCATACAAGTGTGCATACTTTCAGGTGGCAATGAGAGCGCTGGGCTTTGATGTTCACAAGGCGGATGTTCTGAAGGTCCTGAAAGAATATGACAGTGAAGGCGCTGCTAAAATCACATTCAATGACTTCAATGAAGTCAGTAAGTGATTGGTTATTTTCCTTCATAACAGTGACTAAATGTCTCTATCATTTGTTCTTTAGAACACAAGTTATCTTTGTCAAAGAATTTATTTCATAATATCCGGTAGTAAATAAAGTTATTTTAACTGAGTTTAAATTAGACATAGTTACTGTCTAAAAGTTTTTGTTTTTGCTAACCACCTGAGTGACCTGTCCAGGCTCATTAATAATAAATTAATGGAATGATTTATTTCTCTTTTAATATCGACTGGGTTTGTAAATTTGTAATAGTTAAAGGTTTCTTTTGGACCACACCTTGCAAACAAATTAAACGCTAATGGGAAACCAAGCTTCAAATCGTATCTAAAAAAAGAACAAATGATACTAACTTCCAATTTACACCTGTCAGTGAAAATGACACAAAAAATATAATAAATAACTTAAAGTCAAAAAGAAGTATGGGAATTGACAACATTTCTTCAATATTGCTGAAAGCTTCTGTTAATGTCATTGCCAAACCCCTTACCAGTATAATTAATCAATCTCTACTTAGTGGAAAATTCCCTCAAAAATTAAAAATTGCTAAAGTTATTCCCGTCCACAAAAAAGATGATAATCATATTTTCAACAACTACAGACCAATATCTCTTCTGCCGTGCATATCTAGTCTTTGAAAAAATAGTTTATACTCAACTATTCCACTATCTCACTCTTAATAAGCTCCTCCACCAAAATCAGTATGGTTTCAGAGCTGAATATTCTACTGAACTGGCAATATCTGAATTAGTTGACAGAATATACTTAAATCTTGACAAAAAAAGTTTACCACTGGCAATATTTCTAGATCTGTCAAAGGCTTTTGACACAATCGATCATAAAATCCTTATCAACAAACTCAAACATTATGGCATACAAAATACTGAACTAGAATGGTTTAAAAGCTATCTACTGCACAGACAGCAATACGTGGAATTCAGCAACATAAAATCACCCATGGAAACGATTACTACTGGAGTCCCCCAAGGTTCAATTCTAGGGCCATTATTATTCCTAATATACATCAATGATCTAGCAACAGCAAGCACCAATTTCTGTCCAATCATGTATGCAGATGATACCACCCTGCTGAGCACACTAAATACATTTACAAATGATCAAACGAATGAATTGGCTACATCCAACAACATCAATTCAGAATTGATTAGAATAACAGACTGGTTAGCAGTAAATAAACTGTCCCTGAATGCTGCAAAAACAAAAATGATGATTTTTTCACCATAAACAGAGAAAATTAAAGAACCACGAAGTACCTAACATTAAAATAAATAATACACCGGTTGAACGGGTGACACAATTTAAATTTCTTGGAGTCATAATAGACTCCAACTTAACATGGTCTCCTCATCAAAACTTCATCGCCAACAAACTATCAAGGATATGTGGAATTCTCTCTAGATTAAAACACTACCTACCAATACACATCCTAAAGATAATATATTCTTCGCTATTTATGTCACACCTGCGCTATGGTATATTAGCATGGGGCGGACAAATAAACAAACGAATAAACAAACTACAAAAGCAAGCAATTAGATCTATATCAAACAGTAAATATAATTCACACAGTACACCTTTATTCAAAGAACTAGAACTGTTAAAAGCAGACGACCTCTTTAAGCTGTCATGCATGACATTTTTCTACAGATACAAAAATGGAACCATTCCAGAATATTTTGAAGACATGTTCACTGGTAATGAAAATGTATCATCTAGACCAAAAAGACAAAGAAAGGCACCACAACGCTTTACCGATATAATAAATAATTTTCCCCCAAACTATGATTTTAACATCCAAATTAAACAAACTAATACAATATACTGCCGCCTTTGTATCAGACATACAATACCAAAATTACTTCAAGAAAACTTTCTTCCACAAATTGCCATGGAGAAAATTAACACCCATTCGTATCAAGGCTTTGTGAATTACTCCGAAAAATATATCATAAGTAAATATGACTTGGAATGTAATATCAGTAACTGCTACATCTGCAAAAAGAATATGCCAGCTGAAGCCTAGAAATGTATGGTATGCCTTCGTCATCATTATCATGTTATCATGTCATGTTACCATGATAAACTGCATTACTTAGTAATTCATAGCTCTGTATTATAATATTATACTGAATATTCATTCAGTAATATTATCACTACAATTTTTTTATTATTATCAAAACAGCTGGTTTTTGAGTTCCTCACAATATAATTTGTAACTAATAAATTTGGAACTAATGTATTATTTTTAGTGTCAAGATTTTAATTGTATTTTTACAAGAATAATGTATTTATCCTTTCTGTATTATTTAACTTCTCTGTAATTATTATAGGATAATATTGATAATTATATTCGATTCACATTTAAAAAAAATAGTATTCACATTATTTGCACTATATGTATTTTTGCTAGTATTATTAGCACTGTTATATTTGTAGGCAAAGTTAGCAACTCCACATCTATTTGTATATGTACTCTAGTCAAACAGCAGTAATAATGATTACTGCACCATACGTAGTCATAGGGAGGCTTGTACGATAGCGATCTCTCAGGTCTTAGTGCAGGCCTCCCTGGATCATCAAAACAATGTAAAATATGTACAAACTGTTATTTGACTCTGTATGTATGATCTAAACAAATAAACTTCACTTCACTTCACTTCAATTGTTTGTCACTCCAGGCATGGGGTGATTAATCTACTATGTTAACTAGTTACGGCTAAGTTAACTAGTTAAGTTAACTTTAATCGCCCCATGCCTGTTTCATTCGTCTCATTTCATGAAAATAATCAAACCTACCTAATGTCCATTGTGACGTGCCAATTCATCTGTGCAAATTTTTTACTGGTTATAAAATCATTAGACAAAATAATAAATTATATTTCACTGAGTCCGATCAAATATCAGCGGAAAAATGCCAAAGTCATTGATAAAGTGGTCAAGTTTATTATGGTGTAACGCTGCAGAGTTTAATGTGTGTGTTCTGTGACAGTGACAGACATGTGCCTGGCCAGAGACCCGAGGGAGTCGATCATGAAGGCCTTCCAGTTGTTTGATGACGATGGCACAGGAAAGATCAGTCTACGCAAGCTGAGACGTGTGGCCAGGTGAAGTGATATTTACAATTGACAGACCACTGTTCTCTATGAAGTAGTGTACAACATTGTTTTGGGTTTTAAAGGTACAGCGTCTGATTATTCTTATCGTAAACTCATGTTGTGTGCTACACACTATATATTCATGTTATGTGGTACCAGGGTTGGGTATCTGACAGTCAGAAAGGTATTTCTGACATGACAATGTCAGAAACTACTTTTTTACGGGTTTCTGAAATCAGAAACCTGGCAGAAACTGTCAGAATCTAATACATGCTACATAAATTTATGATTTTCTGCACTTGGTGTGGTGAACCAGCATTCTGTCACATTTGGGTGACATCTGGTGACCACAGAACTTGCATCTAGCAACTGTTTTTCCATTACTTTCCACTATAACAAAATGTTCCCACACAGCCTTAGCTGGTCTGCCACCCTTAAACATGTTGCACGCAGTGGTGCTACTAGCACTATTAAAGTCACTAATCAATATGACAATGTCTACAAAAATTGGGTAATAAATTTGCACTTCTTTCACATGTAACAGTGTATCTCTGTGTGAAGATGTAGCAACAGGTGGCTGGCCAAGGTGTAGCAACAGGTGGCTGGCCAAGGTGTAGCAACAGGTGGCTGGCCAAGGTGTAGCAACAGGTGGCTGGCCAAGGTGTAGCAACAGGTGGCTGGCCAAGGTGTAGCAACAGGTGGCTGGCCAAGGTGTAGCAACAGGTGGCTGGCCAAGGTGTAGCAACAGGTGGCTGGCCAAGGTGTAGCAACAGGTGGCTGGCCAAGGTGTAGCAACAGGTGGCTGGCCAAGGTGTAGCAACAGGTGGCTGGCCAAGGTGTAGCAACAGGTGGCTGGCCAAGGTGTAGCAACAGGTGGCTGGCCAAGGTGTAGCAACAGGTGGCTGGCCAAGGTGTAGCAACAGGTGGCTGGCCAAGGTGTAGCAACAGGTGGCTGGCCAAGGTGTAGCAACAGGTGGCTGGCCAAGGTGTAGCAACAGGTGGCTGGCCAAGGTGTAGCAACAGGTGGCTGGCCAAGGTGTAGCAACAGGTGGCTGGCCAAGGTGTAGCAACAGGTGGCTGGCCAAGGTGTAGCAACAGGTGGCTGGCCAAGGTGTAGCAACAGGTGGCTGGCCAAGGTGTAGCAACAGGTGGCTGGCCAAGGTGTAGCAACAGGTGGCTGGCCAAGGTGTAGCAACTGGTGGCTGGCCAAGCAACTTGCTAAGTAGGAAGCATTGGGCCAATCAGCTTATACCTCCACCAAGCACAGACAGATGCACATATGATAAAAACAAGCTGAGACAATACTCTTAAAAAAAATTTTGTAGCTCACTTGATACTTCAGCCCTGGAAATTGGGACTTCAAATGATTGCCTGGACCTGCCTTGAATCTTTCTTTGATATCGATTTGTCTAATCTTACACAGGGCTGGGTCCAATTACACCAAATCAATTACAATTACTTTCAATTGTTCAGTTCAATTACAATTACACTTCTAAAATTTTCAAATCAATTACAATTACACCACTTCAATTACAATTACATTTGTATTATGGAGAACCATTTGTTAATTAATTTATGTACAAATATAATGAACTTGGTGATGTTTGTACATTTTGTTGAACCATGACTTCATGATTTCATATACAATTAGCTAGATAAATAGTAGTGTTCCTTATAAATACAATGTAATGTTTGCTTGGTTCATTACAGATGCAGTACAACTATAAACAAAGGCCACAACCATTTGAAATCCTCTCCAATCTACTAAGCCATTTCAAAGCAATTCCACTCATAAAATTTAACCACAAATAATTCATACCAGTACATTAGCAATGTTCACATCAAGATACATCCCGAGGGGTTTTGTGTATACTCCTTGGTGTACACCCATTTTGTCTACTGTGTTATACCCAGATTGGTTTACTGGGCAGTTGCGTTTTGGGGTTGTACCCTAGTTTGCCTACCAGGAGGTCTCTTGGCTTCAAGCCCAGTCAGTATTCTTACCTAATAAACCTGTGGGCTGTAGCTCAATCTCAATTGAGCTTATTTACTGACTTGGGCATTGTTAATTACATGATCTAAGTACTGTATCAACAGAAACCACCACCTGGCCCTTCACTGATAGAAGATTACAGAATCAAAGAAAAATGGTGATGCCTTTTGGCATATTTGGAGCCCTTTGGAAGCCAGGTGTGAACTGTCTTCTGGCAGATTGCACTTAAACATTGCTTAGGAAGGCCAGATCAAGGTATTATGTTGGTGCACTTGTTATATCTGAATATTCCTTTGATTATATGAGCAGGTCCTGCACGTGTTATAATTAAGATCTTGATTTTCAATTTGTGTGAGAAAGTATTTATTTTTCTGGTAGTTTTTTTATAGAAAAAATACTGTAATTGATGAACTTACACAACATATTTCAATTACAATTACAACAGAATTTCAAAACCGAAGTCAATTACAATTCCAGCATTTTGCTATAATGGATTACAATTGCATAATTGGACCCAGCCCTGACCTTACACAATGAAGCTGTGCACAGCTCACTCTCAGTCCTGAACAGTACAACAGTACAACAGTACAACAGTACAGCAGTACAGCAGTACAGCAGTACAGCAGTACAGCAGTACAGCAGTACAACAGTACAGTTCTGTGTCAATTACTTAAGTTTAACTCTTTTCTTGGCTTCCAGTTGGCTTATTGACACAGCCACACAGGTCTGTGCACAGTCCTAACCCAGTGAGCAGTACAACAGTACAGTTCTGTGTCAATTACTTAAGTTTAACTCTTTTCTTGGCTTCCAATTGGCTTATTGACACAGCCACACAGGTCTGTGCACAGTCCTAACCCAGTGAGCAGTACAACAGTACAGTTCTGTGTCAATTACTTAAGTTTAACTCTTTTCTTGGCTTCCAGTTGGCTTATTGACACAGCCACACAGGTCTGTGCACAGTCCTAACCCAGTGAGCAGTACAACAGTACAGTTCTGTGTCAATTACTTAAGTTTAACTCTTTTCTTGGCTTCCAATTGGCTTATTGACACAGCCACACAGGTCTGTGCACAGTCCTAACCCAGTGAGCAGTACAACAGTACAGTTCTGTGTCAATTACTTAAGTTTAACTCTTTTCTTGGCTTCCAGTTGGCTTGTTGACACAGCCACACAGGTCTGTGCACAGTCCTAACCCAGTGAGCAGTACAACAGTACAGTTCTGTGTCAATTACTTAAGTTTAACTCTTTTCTTGGCTTCCAATTGGCTTATTGACACAGCCACACAGGTCTGTGCACAGTCCTAACCCAGTGAGCAGTACAACAGTACAGTTCTGTGTCAATTACTTAAGTTTAACTCTTTTCTTGGCTTCCAGTTGGCTTATTGACACAGCCACACATGTCTGTGCACAGTCCTAACCCAGTGAGCAGTACAACAGTACAGTTCTGTGTCAATTACTTAAGTTTAACTCTTTTCTTGGCTTCCAGTTGGCTTATTGACACAGCCACACAGGTCTGTGCACAGTCCTAACCCAGTGAGCAGTACAACAGTACAGTTCTGTGTCAATTACTTAAGTTTAACTCTTTTCTTGGCTTCCAGTTGGCTTATTGACACAGCCACACAGGTCTGTGCAATCCTAACCCAGTCCCTTCAAGTCCTCTCCAATGTTATTACTGGTTGGCACCTACACCCACACAACTTCTTTCATGTTTTCCCAGTTGTGATTGACACATGTCCTGCTCTTTTAAAAGCTAGCTGCCAAGTGAAACCATGCTACACAAATTACATAGATCTGTTATCATTTCTATCTGCCAACAAATTGGTGTAAAATGCAAACATAATAGACTGCACATAGTAAAAATTGCAATTGTAACCATGTAACAGGTTACTAATGCATTACTACGTTGATTTAATATATACAAACCACAAATTAAACAAAATGGCATGTGATAATTTTTTTAAAGAAAATGTCTAAAAAACTGTGACATTTTTATGTCAGGAAGGTATTTCTGTCAAGACGGTTGAAACCATGGTTTATACCACAGTAGAAACCGTCCTGTCAGAAACCTGCCAACCCAACAAATTGTGTTTTAATGAACCCCATTTAAAAAAATATATACTTCTGTTTAATTTTAATGTTTGGAATATATGCTGGACGGCAAGGTCGATCATCATACACAGATAATGGTCATGTTATATTCCAAAATTCTAGTTCATGAAAAGACAGTTTAGTGGTCAAGATGTTGGAATGGATGTAATTTATATCATATAACATTATTTTATAATGAAACGAAACAGACTTTGTACCTTGTTTGTACCTTGAATTGTCTGAGGTTGCCACATTTGTGACTGTATTGATAGAGTGACAGTTACACCAGCCTTGTGGGACAGATCATAACTCACAGGGCTGTTACCCATACCCTTTGTGGGACAGATCATAACTCACAGGGCTGTTACCCATACTCTTTGTGGGACAGATCATAACTTACAGGGCTGTTACCCATACCCTTTGTGGGACAGATCATAACTCACAGGGCTGTTACCCATACTCTTTGTGGGACAAATCATAACTCACAGGGCTGTTACCCATACCCTTTGTGGGACAGATCATAACTGACAGGGCTGTTACCCATACCCTTTGTGGGACAGATCATAACTTACAGGGCTGTTACCCATAACCTTTGTGGGACAGATCATAACTCACAGGGCTGTTACCCATACTCTTTGTGGGACAAATCATAAATCACAGGGCTGTTACCCATACCCTTTGTGGGACAGATCATAACTGACAGGGCTGTTACCCATACCCTTTGTGGGACAGATCATAACTGACAGGGCTGTTACCCATACCCTTTGTGGGACAGATCATAACTTACAGGGCTGTTACCCACACCCTTTGTGGGACAGATCATAACTGACAGGGCTGTTACCCATACCCTTTGTGGGACAGATCATAACTCACAGGGCTGTTACCCATACCCTTTGTGGGACAGATCATAACTCACAGGGCTGTTACCCATACCCTTTGTGGGACAGATCATAACTCACAGGGCTGTTACCCATACCCTTTGTGGGACAGATCATAACTCACAGGGCTGTTACCCATACCCTTTGTGGGACAGATCATAACTCACAGGGCTGTTACCCATACTCTTTGTGGGACAAATCATAACTTACAGGGCTGTTACCCATACCCTTTGTGGGACAGATCATAACTCACAGGGCTGTTACCCATACTCTTTGTGGGACAAATCATAACTCACAGGGCTGTTACCCATACCCTTTGTGGGACAGATCATAACTCACAGGGCTGTTACCCATACCCTTTGTGGGACAGATCATAACTGACGGGGCTGTTACCCATACCCTTTGTGGGACAGATCATAACTCACAGGGCTGTTACCCATACCCTTTGTGGGACAGATCATAACTGACGGGGCTGTTACCCATACCCTTTATGGAACAGATCATAACTCACAGGGCTGTTACCCATACCCTTTGTGGGACATATCATAACTTACAGGGCTGTTACCCATACCCTTTGTGGGACAGATCATAACTCACAGGGCTGTTACCCATACCCTTTGTGGGACAGATCATAACTCACAGGGCTGTTACCCATACCCATTGTGGGACAGATCATAACTTACAGGGCTGTTACCCATACCCTTTGTGGGACAGATCATAACTCACAGGGCTGTTACCCATACCCTTTGTGGGACAGATCATAACTCACAGGGCTGTTACCCATACCCTTTGTGGGACATATCATAACTCACAGGGCTGTTACCCATACCCTTTGTGGGACAGATCATAATTCACAGGGCTGTTACCCATACCCTTTGTGAGACAGATCATAATTCACAGGGCTGTTACCCATACCCTTTGTTACCCATACCCTTTGTGGGACAGATCATAACTGACAGGGCTGTTACCCATACCCTTTGTGGGACAGATCATAACTCACAGGGCTGTTACCCATACCCTTTGTGGGACAGATCATAACTCACAGGGCTGTTACCAATACCCTTTGTGGGACAGATCATAACTCACAGGGCTGTTACCCATACCCTTTGTGGGACAGATCATAACTCACAGGGCTGTTACCCATACTCTTTGTGGGACAGATCATAACTTACAGGGCTGTTACCCATACCCTTTGTGGGACAGATCATAACTCACTGGGCTGTTACCCATACTCTTTGTGGGACAAATCATAACTCACAGGGCTGTTACCCATACCCTTTGTGGGACAGATCATAACTTACAGGGCTGTTACCCATACCCTTTGTGGGACAGATCATAACTCACAGGGCTGTTACCCATACCCTTTGTGGGACAGATCATAACTTACAGGGCTGTTACCCATACTCTTTGTGGGACAGATCATAACTTACAGGGCTGTTACCCATACCCTTTGTGGGACAGATCATAACTCACTGGGCTGTTACCCATACTCTTTGTGGGACAAATCATAACTCACAGGGCTGTTACCCATACCCTTTGTGGGACAGATCATAACTTACAGGGCTGTTACCCATACCCTTTGTGGGACAGATCATAACTGACAGGGCTGTTACCCTTACTCTTTGTGGGACAGATCATAACTCACAGGGCTGTTACCCATACCCTTTGTGGGACAGATCATAACTCACAGGGCTGTTACCCATACTCTTTGTGGGACAGATCATAACTTACAGGGCTGTTACCCATACCCTTTGTGGGACAGATCATAACTGACAGGGCTGTTACCCTTACTCTTTGTGGGACAGATCATAACTCACAGGGCTGTTACCCATACCCTTTGTGGGACAGATCATAACTCACAGGGCTGTTACCCATACTCTTTGTGGGACAGATCATAACTTACAGGGCTGTTACCCATACCCTTTGTGGGACAGATCATAACTTACAGGGCTGTTACCCATACCCTTTGTGGGACAGATCATAACTGACAGGGCTGTTACCCTTACTCTTTGTGGGACAGATCATAACTCACAGGGCTGTTACCCATACCCTTTGTGGGACAGATCATAACTCACAGGGCTGTTACCCATACTCTTTGTGGGACAAATCATAACTTACAGGGCTGTTACCCATACCCTTTGTGGGACAGATCATAACTGACGGGGCTGTTACCCATACCCTTTGTGGGACAGATCATAACTTACAGGGCTGTTACCCATACCCTTTGTGGGACAGATCATAACTCACAGGGCTGTTACCCATACTCTTTGTGGGACAGATCATAACTTACAGGGCTGTTACCCATACCCTTTGTGGGACAGATCATAACTCACAGGGCTGTTACCCATACTCTTTGTGGGACAGATCATAACTTACAGGGCTGTTACCCATACCCTTTGTGGGACAGATCATAACTCACAGGGCTGTTACCCATACTCTTTGTGGGACAAATCATAACTCACAGGGCTGTTACCCATACCCTTTGTGGGACAGATCATAACTGACAGGGCTGTTACCCATACCCTTTGTGGGACAGATCATAACTTACAGGGCTGTTACCCATACCCTTTGTGGGACAGATCATAACTGACAGGGCTGTTACCCATACCCTTTGTGGGACAGATCATAACTCACAGGGCTGTTACCCATACCCTTTGTGGGACAGATCATAATTCACAGGGCTGTTACCCATACCCTTTGTTACCCATACCTTGTCTTCGAAATCATCTTCAGTGATCAGTGTACTAAGTATATGTAATCAGATACTGTCAAAGGAATGTTTAACAGTGATAATGTAGCTAACAAGGTCCAGTTACAATGTTGCTGTTTTACGGGCAGTTTGATTGGATTTTGACATCGTATTGATTAAATTGATTGGTAGAAATTCGAAACGCGAAAAAGGAACAATTCTTTAAAAACATCACTATAGTTTGATTTTTATGCCTTACAGCCACAGAGTTTTATTAATATGGAACAGAAAATATTTTCATCAAGGAAGTTGACTTATATAGATGAAATTATTTTCTAATGTTTAATATTCTATGTTCACAAACAGCAGCCTGTCGTTAATATCCTGTGTGTGTTTGCAGGGAGCTGGGGGAGGCGATGCCAGACGAGGAACTCAAGGGCATGATAGATGAATTTGATCTCGACGGTGATGGTGAAAGTTAGTATCTGTTTTTAATGTCATACTTTGCTGGCTACTTTGAATTGAATTGATCTTTTTTGTCAGTAAAGGTAAAGGTTTTTGAGGAACTGTCAAAGCCCACGGATAAGTCAAAACTGCATTTTTGATGTATGCGATATAAACTGTCAAAGCCCACGGATAAGTCAAAACTGCATTTTTGATGTATGCGATATAGACTGCACATGTCAAGGAAAATAGTCAATGAAGCGATCATTAAAACCCAGAATTTAGCTTTATGGAGCTTCTTTCCAAATCACATGTTAATCCATTCTTCCTCCAAATCAATGGTGACCCAAGAAAGACTAGTAGATATGGATGAGTGCAGACAAGTCATGCACCTTATCATACATTGTACAACAGCTACCAGACCTGGGGTCAATTCTGAATTGAATTGATTGAAACAGTTTGTGAAATTTAATTTATCAAAATCAATACAGAATGAAGTGGAATTGTAGTCTGCAAAGTGAGTTGAATTGATCAAACCCGGGTTCTCTCGATTGAGAGCCTGATGGTCTAACCGCTAAGCTACTGTGTCCCACAGTTCATTGAATCAAATTGGAATTGATCCTTGATAAGTATAAGTGAATTGGAATTGATAAAAATTAATTGATCCCAGGTCTGACAGCTACACAATGCCATTGACGAAAAGCATGACGCTAGACTAATCTGCGTTGACATCAGCAGAGCATTCGATAAAGTGTGGCACAAAGGCCTGGCGGTCATACTGGATTCCATATGGATACAGGGAAAGCTGCAATGTTGCCATCAATGGAATATGCTCTGGTACCAAGTCTATCAACGCAGGGGTTCCCCAAGGATCCATTCTAGGACCTCTCCTATTCGTTATTTTCATCGATGATATGCCAGACAAAATACAGAACCAGGTCGTCCTCTATGCCGATGACTCATCAGACTTTAGCACAGTCAAGGATAGACAACTTCGGGCAACTGTGGCTCACTTAATGATGATCTGTGGCTTGCTCATTTAATGATGATCTGTGGCTTGCTCATTTAATGATGATCTGTGGCTTGCTCATTTAATGATGATCTGTGGCTTGCTCATTTAATGATGATCTGTGGCATGCTCACTTAATGATGATCTGTGGCTTGCTCATTTAATGATGATCTGTGGCTTGCTCATTTAATGATGATCTGTGGCATGCTCACTTAATGATGATCTGTGGCTTGCTCACTTAATGATGATCTGCTGCATATTCAGACATTGGCAGATAATTGGAATGTGATGTTTGGTGCAGCCAAATGCAAGAACCTGACTGTATAAAGGCTGAAAGATGCAGAAACCGGCCTCCTCTCACTCACATTTCTGAACAGAAGTGGAAGCGATGGAACTATTTGGCATCTTTGTCGAATTGTCTTGGACACACTTAGTAGACAAGATGGCCAAGGATACATGATCTACAAGAGCATGGTGAAATCCAAGATGTAATATGTTTCATCTGTTTGGATAGCAGCCTCTTAAACATCACTAGGCAGACTTGATGCCATCCAGAGGTGAGCTGTAAAAGTACAGCTACTAGCTTACACCCGTCCATGGAGCAACATGGGTGAAACCACGTTTGATTTTCCAATAGGCCGCCATTATAACGTTTCTTGGCATTCCTGGAGAATGTGTCTATTAACTCATATGATGTGTGTACTTCGTGAAATCACATACATTTAAGAAAAATGCACCCAAAGCAGATACCCCTAAATTTCGGCCCAATCCGATGAACGATGTAGAAATGTTGGTACGTTGCCATCAAATGAAAGATCTAATGTAGTAGTAAAGAAAGAAGTTATTTATTTAGAGTTATTTACTTCCGTTATTCTTGTCTACCTGTCTTACAAAGATGGGCACATTGGGCAAATTGAGTGTTGAACCACTCTGTGGCTTTTCTTGGCCAAATACCACATTTAAGATCGTCTGCCATTACCCCACATTATGTGGTATTGACAAGAAATCAAGAATAAGATATGTCAAACTACTCTGTATCAAGGTGACTTTGATATAGCAAAAAGAATGATGTAATTGTACAGTTCAATGTTCTGTTGCAGTTAATGAAGATGAATTCATCGCAATCATGACTGGAGAGACGTAAAAGACACATACACAGATTAAGACTATGTAAATATCGTATGAGCGCACCATCCAATGTTTTATAAGACAGCAGTTTGAATATATTACATTTATTGTTGTGTTAGCTATTGTGCGAAACTGTTTCCACACACATAGTGTATATGTTTGAACCACTGTATGAATAGTGATGCTTGTATGGCTGGAATTTCAAAGGCACTCTGCACAGCACATACAAACATTTGTTTGGCTGACATTGTATAAGACATGTATTAAAGGTAGTTTTTTATACAGAGATTCCATAGTGTTCTTGATACTCTTCCACATGTCGGCCTGCAGTGATGGATTCCAATTACGTTGTGACTCCATCAATGAAATCGTTCTTTATGATCGTATCACTATATTTAAGGCACAGTTACCTCTCAACATCACAAACTGGGTCATAAACAGCATGATACTTGTAATTATTTTCATAGACGATAACCGAGGCAATCAGTGCCACTAATTGAGCATGTCTGTATCACGTGGCCTACAACATAGACTAGGTAATAGTTGGTATACACATATTGACACACAGTTGGCACTTGGCGAGACTAGTATTGACGGCGGAGTGTGCCCACTTGTTGCACGACAGGTCACAGAAAAGGTTGCAGTGACAGGTCGCATTTGTACATTACGTAGACCTGTGCATCTTCGACTTTCACTTGACAGACGTCTTGCTACAACAAGAAAGTGTCCTGTCATAATTCACAGGATCCCAGCTTCTTGATCAAGTTTGAACTCAATGCAACATTGTGCTATTGTTTAATGTAATGAAAATTGCACATGTTAATTTAATGTATGTGTTTTGGCAAACTGAATTTAGCATTAGTTATTTTATTAATTTGTGCAAACAGGCTACGTGCTGATTATGAATGAATATAAATTTGATTTCCCTTTAATAACAAAGTTTTCCCTATCAATTCACTACAAACAAGATAGTTCAAGTAATATATGAATGCTATAAATAACTATTTCTGCGAAATGTGTAAGTTTTTTTTCATGAACCAATAACTTATTACACCCGACACCCCGCGATGATCTGCCGTCAGTGTAACACAGTGTTGTACACACCCGTATGTAAGACAGTGTTGTACACACCCGTATGTAAGACAGTGTTGTACACACCCGTACGTAAGACTGTTGTACACACCCGTATGTAACACAGTGTTGTACACACCCGTATGTAAGACAGTGTTGTACACACCCGTATGTAACACAGTGTTGTACACACCCGTATGTAACACAGTGTTGTACAAACCCATATGTAACAGTGTTGTACACACCCGTATGTAACACAGTGTTGTACACACCCGTATGTAACACAGTGTTGTACACACCCATATGTAACACAGTGTTGTACACACCCGTATGTAACACAGTGTTGTACACACCCATATGTAACGCAGTGCTGTACACACCCATATGTAAGACAGTGTTGTACACACCCGTATGTAACACAGTGTTGTACACACCCGTATGTAACGCAGTGCTGTACACACCCGTATGTAAGACAGTGTTGTACACACCCGTATGTAACACAGTGTTGTACACACCCGTATGTAACACAGTGTTGTACACACCCGTATGCCGAGTTGGTTGTGACCCGTGTGTACGTCGAACGTGTATCCATGCCACGGACAAATGATTTGTAGTTTGTCGCCGAAGTCTTCAATGTCACCTTGGTACAGCGGGCCGCCTGCACTAACATAAAGCGACGTAAACTTGAGGGGTGCACAAGCAATTGTGGCACGTTTGAGTTGTGATGTTAAGAAAATGTGTCGGAGAGAGGGAGAGAAAAAAATAGAAAAGACTACAATAGGAATACGTCTCAGACTTGTGCCCTAATTTTGAAAAAAATAATTGAGGGTATAATTATATAAAAAAATACGGATATGCTTTCAGTATATGTACTCGCTATAAGGTTGATTTGATATACGCAGCACAATAGAAATGTCCAATGCAATATGCTATACACGCGTGTCATTTCGGACCATTCAAAGCATTTTATATTTCACACCGACATAACCGTAGGGTATAATTATATTCTAAAATGAAACAGCAACTTATTTTAACTTCCTTCATTTAGGGAATAATACACTGTTTGTTGATGTTACAAGTGTGTCAACAGCCAGATAACATCACGAGTGTCGCAGGCAGAAGTGAAGTTATATGGCAGGTGACACTCGAGTGACACATGTTATTCCCGTTATATAACGGTGAATTAACATTTGACTTTGAGCGTTTGTTTCACGAAGTATTCCTACCGTTCGAAGGAACTGATGCGGACGTTTGACGCAGATTACGCAAATCACAACAATCACAGAAAACACGCAAATCGTTCGAACAATCGCGTGTCTTCGCCAACGCATTCGAAATGATTCACACGTCGGTCGGATTCTGAGAATGAGGTTACCGTGTTTTATCTCGTTTGATGTGTCACGGTAAAACGCTCTAGACCGATGAGGTAGTCTTATAACCGTGATATATCCATTCAGACAATGCACGGCAACCTCGTTCTGAGAATACTATGTTAAGCATACGCTTGTGGACGTCGAGTGGACTGAGAAATGGCAGATGTTGTTCAATTTTGGGAAATGTAAATGCCTACATACAGGACATGGGAACTTGAATGTAAACTATAAAATGGGAGATACTGTTCTGGGTACTACTGTAAAAGAAAAGGACTTATGAGTTACAATAAGCGCTGATATGAAAGTTTCAGAGCAGTGTGGTATTGCAGCTTCAAAGGGTAATCAAATTCTTGGATTGATTAGAAGAAACATAACATACAAGGGAAAAAAGTTAATTATACCTCTTTATAAAGCAATAGTTAGACCTCATTTAGAATACTGTATACAAGCATGGAGACCATATCGTAAGAAGGATATAGATACGCTTGAACGCATACAAAGGAGAGCAACTAAAATTATTCCAGAACTGAGAGACCTTAGTTATGAAGAACGCCTGAAAGAATGTGGTCAGATCAGATTGATCAGAGATCAGATTGAAGTTTTTAAGATATTGAATGGGTATGAAAATATTGATAGAAATATGTTTTTCTCACTCAAGAAGGATAGCAGAACTAGAGGACATGAGGTAAAATTAGTAAAGGATCAATGTAGATTGGACATCAGGAAGCACTCGTTCTCACAGAGGACAATAAATGAATGGAACAAATTGTCTACAGATTGTGTAACTGCTAGCAGCGTGAATATGTTTAAAAACAAGGTTGACACATATCTCAGGAGGGCGGGTTATAAGTAGATGAACATTGTTGGACTCTCGATAAGCCAATGGCTTCCTTGTCCACTTGCCATCTGGGCCTTTGGCTTGGATGGCAAATCTTGTTAAATCTTGATATCAGCACGGCTAGCCGTTGTATCATTGTAAATACCCCGTGTATGCTGCTGGGCCGGTTTCACGAAGCATTCGTACCGCGCGAAGGAATAGATGCGGACGTTTGACGCATATTACGTCAGTCGGAACAATGACAGAAAACATATTACGTCAGTCAGAACAATGACAGAAAACACGCAACGCGTTCGAACAATTGCATGTTTCTGCCAACTCGCGGGCTACTCGATCGCGTTCGAAATGCTTCAAACATCAGCTATATTTTTAGAACGAGGCTGTCGTGTTATCCGAGTTGATGTATCACGGTAAAATGCTCTGGACCAGTCAGGTATTCTAATTATTACCGTGATATATCCATCCATATAATGCACGGCTGCCTCGTTCAGGGAATCTTGTGTTAAACATACATTTGTGAACGTCGAATGGATATCAACACGGCCAGTCGTTCTACAACAGGTTTTATAAAACGACTAGCTGTGCTGATATCAACACGGCCAGCCGTTGTACAGCAGGTTTTATACAACGACTAGCTGTGCTGATATCAACACGGCCAGCCGTTGTACAACAGGTTTTATACAACGACTAGTGTGCTGATATCAACACGGCCAGCCGTTGTACAACAGGTTTTATACAACGACTAGCTGTGCTGATATCAACACGGCCAGCCGTTGTACAGCAGGTTTGATACAACGACTATATGTGCTGATATCAACACGGCCAGCCGTTGTACAACAGGTTTTATACAACGACTAGCTGTGCTGATATCAACACGGCCAGCCGTTGTACAGCAGGTTTTATACAACGACTATCTGTGCTGATATCAACACGGCCAGCCGTTGTACAGCAGGTTTTATACAACGACTATCTGTGCTGATATCAACACGGCCAGCCGTTGTACAACAGGTTTTATACAACGACTAGTGTGCTGATATAAACACGGCCAGCCGTTGTACAACAGGTTTTATACAACGACTAGCTGTGCTGATATCAACACGACCAGCCGTTGTACAACAGGTTTTATACAACGACTAGTGTGCTGATATCAACACGGCCAGCCGTTGTACAACAGGTTTTATACAACGACTAGCTGTGCTGATATCAACACGGCCAGCCGTTTTACAGCAGGTTTGATACAACGACTATCTGTGCTGATATCAACACGGCCAGCCGTTGTACAACAGGTTTTATACAACGACTAGTGTGCTAATATCAACACGGCCAGCCGTTGTACAACAGGTTTTATACAACGACTATCTGTGCTGATATCAATACGGCCAGCCATTGTACAGCAGGTTTGATACAACGACTATAGCTGTGCTGATATCCACTCAATAGTGTATTATTCTCTAAATATGATCTACTTTCAAAACGATATTGTTAATGTATAACCAACACATTTTAAAACAATTTTACATTATATTCAGTCGAGGTTCGTGTCGATGGAAATTACTGACATGTTACGTGTAGTGGTTTTTGCTGAACTGCCATGCAAAAAGACGGAAGACGAACAAGAAAGAGGTCGGATGCATTTATGGTAAAACAATTGCTTTCAAAATAATCATGTCACATTTAGCCAAACCGTTAACATTGACTATTCCTTTGAGCTGAGCGTATCCAGTGCCCATGCAGTAGGAATGCCGAGACGTTGCCAATAGCTAACACTCACCCATGTGCGAGCACCAAGCCTCCATGGCGTAGAACGCTCCCCGGACACACACCAGCACGAGATCGGCGCTCTTGCCCTGCCTCGCGTACAGACGCTGACAGGTGAGCGCTGAGAGCGTCGTCTCATTCCCAACCAGCCGCCACTCCGACCCTGCAGCCATCGTTAAACCCCTCTCTGCTGCATACAGCAACGATCACTGTAGGAAACAACCACGGCTGTCATATTTCTTCGCAATTACGACACTTGCTTTGTCATTAATGAATCGAATGCGTAAGTGCTGCTGGCGTATTCACACAGGTGATGCTGAGGAGGTCAAGTCAATTGATGCCGCGAGGCGAGGACTAACGGTCAAGAGCGATGACTGTGTGGCCATAATCTATACTGGCGGATATTTATTAGATCGATCGTAGCGGTAACAATTACGCAGGAAGGTAATTCCATGTAGTCATCGCTCAATCGCATTAGATTTAGTATGTTAACAGTGAACGTGATGAAACTGTCTTACCTTTAGGCTATACATAAGTTACAATACGTAACTCTAAAAGTATGTATTTAATAAGATAATTATGACAAACACAAAAATGTGTAATTTATGATGAGCATTTTGTTCCTAAACCCGATAAACCGCGGACATCAACTACAAATCACTTTGTACACAAACTCGCACCCGACAGAACTGTGATATTTACAAATCTGGCACAAATTAACGCGTGTATGACCGGTGACATTTTAAACTTGGTAGTGTATATAATGGTCGCCAAGGCCAATATATTCCATGTCAGCAAAACTATTATGTTGTGTTGATGGTGTCAGTGACTGTGTTGTCTCACACCACGGATGCACGTTAACATCTCAACAACGAAAGGCATAATGTATCTTCAAGAACATTGAATGCGCACAGTGACTTCGGTTCGTTCGGAGTTGACGATGCCACCTCCAACGGTGGGCGTCATTACTTCCTCATTAATCAATAATAATAACTAGATTCACGGCACGTTTAAATTACAAGAGAAATGAGTCAGACTTCTACTGTGCAACTAGCCCCGGGTAACTGTGCAACTAGCCCCGGGTAACTGTGCAACTAGCCCCGGGTAACTGTGCAACTAGCCCCGGGTAACTGTGCAACTAGCCCCGGGTAACAGAGGGTGTTCGCTGAAGGTTATCGATAGCGACATGAACATCCCGGACGGGGATCATTCCGAGTATCAATGCCGCCGCTAATATTCAATGCGTGTTGAACGCGTTTCCAAGTTCCACTTTCTTATAACAATGTCACCTTTATAACAGTAACGTAGACAGTAAAACCGGATTGTGTAGAATAATTTCGCAAGCTCAAAATGCAATAAAAAATAATTAATTGAACCGATATTCTATTAATTAATTATATTAATATGCACACGTCACGTCATTGTCTACATAAGTAAAGCACTGAATGACGCAGGAACGCAACTCAATCACACCATTTTGTCTTTAAATCACCGGTTGGCAAAGTAGGCCCTATGGCTATGTATGGTTATTTACAGAGGGCCATTTCATTAACATATACCGATCTTGGAAATGCACGTATGCATTTGTTTATGTATCATTATGATGTTAGCAGATGATTCAGGATAAAAATCACAATAATCAAACACTTCAGAATAGAGATTTATACAAGCACGGTAATGGCTAGCCAAAATCTCAGATATAAGAGAGCCCATGATTGGCTGATTGCATTGTCATCTATAGTCTTTTCTGAATTTTTGAAATTGACCGAGTAGAAATATATGTATCCAAGGACGAAACAGTTTGCTAGGATGAATCAGAAGTGATATTAAATTTAAGTTGCAATTTAATTATGCAAATTATGATAGCTATAACTAATATTTTGCCATAAATCAAACAATTCATAAAGAAAATATATTAATCAAAGTATATTTGGTAAAATATGTAAAACGTAAAAAAAAATTTTCTTAATATTTGACTGGGGGTCTGCTATCTTAATCAACTGAGAAAGTGCACTGGTGACAAATGACACGGACCACTCGATGACACACAAGTGATGCCTACTCTCCTCTCTGTGTAGCCCCGACACACGACGACTAACACGTGATGCCTACTCTCCTCTCTGTGTAGCCCCGACACAAGACGACTAACACGTGATGCCTACTCTCCTCTCTGTGTAGCCCCGACACACGACGACTAACACGTGATGCCTACTCTCCTCTCTGTGTAGCCCCGACACACGACGACTAACACGTGATGCCTACACTCCTCTCTGTGTAGCCCCGACACACGACGACTAACACGTGATGCCTACTCTCCTCTCTGTGTAGCCCCGACACACGACGACTAACACGTGATGCCTACACTCCTCTCTGTGTAGCCCCGACACACGACGACTAACACGTGATGCCTACTCTCCTCTCTGTGTAGCCCGGACACACGACGACTAACACGTGATGCCTACTCTCCTCTCTGTGTAGCCCGGACACACGACGACTAACACGTGATGCCTACTCTCCTCTCTGTGTAGCCCGGACACACGACTAACACGTGATGCCTACTCTCCTCTCTGTATAGCCCGGACACATGCAGACACTACTTCTGCCACGAGAATACACACGACTGAAATGCGTAAGTCAGAAAATGTGGTTTATTTTGCAAACGCAATCTATATAAATGAGATTGTTATGGCACGCTTGATGCTATAGCAACACAAAACACACATTGTCTGTTTCACTTTGAAATACACAGTTGGACGAAAACACACCGAACATCATAGCAGGCGTGTAAAATTAATGTATAGAGTAAAAGTAATACACATTTGTAGACGATAAAAAATCTTGTCGCTAAACCGCTAGAAACATGCTCACATAACACACCGGTAGTTCTAGTTGCTATGAAAGGTCAAATTCCATAACATACATTAGTAATTGATTATTACAATATTCAGTAGGTTTAACACAGTTAACAATGGCTGAGAGTCCAGCATTTTCGTAGCCAAATATATATGTATTTTATAAGATGGTTTCTGTGATCAGACACAGTGCTCTAGGATGTAGTCGACGGCGGCAGCTATGTCCGGACAGACAGCCGTGGGACTGGGAGAGAACTTCGTTTCGTCGCCTTCACGATATTTACCTGAAACAACCAGACAATCATTTATGATTGTACGTGGTCGTCAATGTGTGTACGTAAACATTAATCATTATTCTTTCAGTGTTCAGAGCACTGGAAATGTAAGATAACAGCCATGACGTCATCGACATGATGTGTATTTATCAGCTACAATAAACATATGTTTGGACACACATCCCCCTATAGACAATGTTTTGGTTATGTTTGGACACACATCCCCCTATAGACAATGTTCTGGTTATGTTTGGACACACATCCCCCTATAGACAATGTTCTGGTTATGTTTGGACACACATCCCCCTATAGACAATGTTCTGGTTATGTTTGGACACACATCCCCCTATAGACAATGTTCTGGTTATGTTTGCTGTATGATGTAATGCGAAGAGCTGCGTGTCCACGAACCAAGGATGTAGTATATGTAAATAAGCAATGTATGACATGCACATACTTTTTACATGTTCTCTGGAGACATGCAATTTTCACATCTTGTTGGGTAATTACACAAATGTGTGCGTGCGTGCGTGTGTGTGGGTGTGTTGTCGCACGCGCATTTTTTGTGCATGCATGTACGCATGTATCTATTCTAGACTGATTAGACTTGGTTTCTTCACAGAAACAAGTAATTACGAACAGTGAAATGAACCACAGACCCACCTGTCTGCACCAAGATTCCCAGCATCCCTGCATTAATTGCACCACTGACGTCGTCGCGCGCATCCTTCAAAAAAGGAATGGTCTGAAGTTGACAAATCATTGAGTGACGGCAGTAATAGTGTAGATGCGTTTATACATTTCATTCAAAGTCCTGAATTGTTGTATGCATGAACAATAACACTGCATCTACGACTGATGGCAAAGGTGCATTGTGTTACATACATAAGCAAAGTGATAGAGGGGAACATTTCTGGAAGACTGTTGTTTCTGCAGTAGTACAATCACATTTTAAAGTTTACTTGTTTCATCAACACAAATTCGTTTTATTGGCAAAAATTGTAAACGTACATCACCAATCATAACTGTGTTGTGTGGGCTAACATCAAGATTCTGAATGGCTTCATGGAAGAACGTCTTCTCTGGCTTTCCCACCACCTCGGCAGTCGCTCCCGTGGCATACTCCAGTCCTTGCACGAATGGTCCTACAACCACCAAACCCTTGTGTATATACTTACACCATGGAAACATACAACACATTTAACTATCGTCACAGTGGATGCAGTACACTTCACTGATATATGTAAATAATGACAATGATCTAGAAAAAGAAGAAATGTTAAAATTTTAATATAACTATTACTAAAACAAATAGTACAACCTATAAAACCAAAACGCATTGAACGGTTCTGCACATATTTCTCACTTGCCAAATCATTATCATGCCAGGTGTTTACCAACGGGGAACTGTTTCTGTATCTTGAATATATATAGACACTTTAACGTGTGCTGAGCTACCTGGGCCAAGGTATAGGCCGTCTGCTTTCTTGTAGTAGCGAGCCTTGTGGATTGCAATGAGTGGAGCCCCGTCCATGAGTAACCTGAAGGCCTGGTTCATGTAGTTGTAGTTGAAACAACTGGGGGCGAGTCCAACGACGACGGCATTCGGGTCTTCTTCAGTGATGCCTGCAACATGCCACAATATCTCGACTATTTCCCTGAATTAGTGTAATATTTATTAGAAGTGGATTCTGTATGTAACAAGCATTTTTGTTAATTAGTGTATTTTATAAACAAGGTTTGAATTGTTGCAGCCCCTTCATCTGTCTATCTAAATGTTATCTAAACGGTGCAGATATAGGGGAGAGTTGCCCGGATTGTACCAGTTCCTCGATCGGACCAGTGCTGTATATTCCATATGACTGTATACCGTGGCATCCTTTATCTATTATATCATTAACCAATGGCATTTCAATTGACACGGTAAATTTCGACGAAATAGCAGTACTTTTAAAAATATTTATCACCGAAAGTAGGAATTTCTATGTCCCCGACATAATAACCAGTTATCAGTACAGCACCCTTGGTCATACTTGCCGTCGAAAATGTGTGTCCATCAAGAGTATAGGAGCCTATATACTATAGTATGTGGCGATAATAAGAATTTTAAAGTGGATGTCGTCTGCTTGTGATGACAACGCAATATTTTTAACATGTGAAATTCCACGATTGGACCACTGCAGTTGCTACAATTGGACCAGTGACCCACATAAGAGTATGCCATCGTTAGATGTGTGTAATTATTCCAACACGGTTTATTGATTACCAGAAAGTAATATTAGACAAGGGAGGAATTATAATAATGCAAATAAAGGAAGTTGCTAAGTGGTCCAATCGAGGGAACTGGTAACAGAACACATTTAGTAAATATACATTGTTTCGGATTACCAAAGACTTTATTAGAGTTTACATAAATTTAGTGCCAATGGTCATATATAAGCGGAAGAGGATGAAAATAGAATTGACAAATAGTGGACCTCCTGGGGCAAAGGCTGATGTCCAATGAGGTGTTTGTTACTTGGCTGTTTCGTAGATTTTGTTAAACCAACGAAGGACGAGACTGTTGTGTTCATACTCGATAGCCACATGACCCACACAAAGAATTTGGCTGCAGCTGATATGGCTCGGGAAGCTGGAGTGGCCATGGTCTCACGTCCGCCACACACGACTCACCAATTCCAGCCTCTTTGGATGGGTTTTTTCGGACCGTTTGTGAAATACTTCGATAATGCAGGCAGACAGCATGGCAAGTCGCCGAAATTCTTAATGTGGCGTACAGAAAAGCGGCATCCGTTCAGAATGTTGTTAGTGGCTTCAGGAAGGCAGGTCTGTGGTCATTGACCGTATACATATTCCAAGACTGACTTCGCTGCTGCTACGGTAACTAATGTAATCACGGAAGCTGCACAAGAGCACAACCCTATGCCATCTAGCTCTGACTCCAGCTGTTGCAGCTCCAGCACTGATAGCTGTTGTCATGGTGACTGCACCAGAGCACAACCCTACGCCACCTCTGACACCAGTTGTTGCAGCTCCAGCACTGACTGCTGTTTCCATGGAAGCTGTACCAGAGTTATGACCACTGAAGAAAGAAACTAGCTAAACAAAACAAAGTAGGACCGGATGTAGCTACGCCTACTAGGCCTACACCCACCCAAGAGCCCAGTACTTCTGAGACCACTGCAACTCATTCGAGAGCACACCACAGTTCTGATCCGCCCCAACATAGTTGATTGCAGCTCATCAAGGACATCGAACGCTGCAGAATTGGTCAATAGTGCACCATTTTGTACAATGGTAAAATCTACCCAGGCATAATGCGACAAGTCATGGATGTGACGAAAGAAACTGTGGCGGTGCAGAACGTGTAAATTGTGCAACAGAACAGGCTCCGATGGCCTCTGGAGGATGACACAGCAGTATACGAATTGCAGTTGACACTATACAGGCATAGTGCGACGAGTAATGGATGTGATGAAATACTCTATGGTGCCAGTGCATGCAGTTGCGAGACAGAACATGTTGTGGTGAGCTCTAACGGATGTCGATCATTTCCGCAAGCCTATTCCGGAGTAATATTGACAGAAGACTGTGAACATTAGGCCCTGTTAACATTTCATTTGACTATTGATTAATGTTGTTTCTAATGAACACTATATTTACTCATGTATTAATTAAAAGTTTGGTCTACATAATTTGTTTGTTTGTCCAGTCGAAGAAGACATGGGACATTGTGTAGGGTGGATGGAACTACAAAGATTTTGCACATTGGTATTTATTAGTATAATGTATTTCACTAATGATAACTATTATTGTTATAATGAACACTATATGTTACTTATGTATCAATTCATAATTATGCTTAGTCATATATATAATCATTTTACTTTTGGTCCAATCGAGGAAACCGTAGCCACGATTGGACCGTTTTGTAATTTTATTGAATTAATTTTTTTCAAAATTCGTCAATGATTTTCTGGTGATTAATAGCTTGTTGTTGAAAATAAAATATACTGGTAAACTCTATGTTAGTAAATTGTTTACATCAATTCCATTTGTTTTTGCATCTATATTCAAGTTTATCGTTAGGGGTCCCAATCCCGGCAACTCTCCCCTATTGATGAAATTTTAATTGTAATATGTCCCAAAATCGAGCCACAACTATGGCTGAAGAGCACTTTTCAATCACTTGTTGTTTACATTCCAACTTATGAATTCATATATATGTATATATATATAATATATATATATATACATATATATATATCTATATATATATATATAGTCTTGATATTTATGAATGTGCATAGTTATTCTGATGTTTCTCTAAAGCAAGCATATGAATACACCTGTGTAACACAGGTGTATTCATATGCTTGCTTTAGAGAAACATCAGAATAACTATGCACATTCATAAATATCAAGACTATATATATATATATAGATATATATATATGTATATATATATATATTATATATATAATATATATATATATAAAATTTCAATATTTTCGATTTCAGCCTACTCAGCAACAACTTTGTGTTATAATTTATGCATGATCTACAACGATACTGTCAGAAAGTTGCATATTGTAGTTATCATAATACACATTTACCCTTGAAGTCTTCCTTTGCAGAGTCTTCGAGCAGCAGGAATGGTCTAACCTGCTTTGTCTCCACCAGCTGTCTTGCTGCGGACAGTGATGTGAAGATCTCACTGCGGTCAATCTCAAAACCAAGACTGGTCAACTTCTGGTGCAGCAGACGTAGTGGCTCCTTTGTAGTGTTTGTCACATATTTCACTTTGATGCCAGCTTTTGTCAACCTACAAGGATCTCTTTCATTAGGTATCATGCTTAGAATGTCCTGTGAGTTTGCTGTTTGTTATAACAAAATTGCTTGCAGATAATAATAAAAAAAACTTACTCATTATTATAAAAAAATACTGTCAGAGAGTCATTACTTGGCTGTAGTACAAGGAGGTCACTCTCTGAAATGGGTTTGGGTATGAAAATATTGATAGAAAATATTTTTTTATCACTTAAGAAAGATAGTAGAATGAGGTGTCATTAGTGAAGGATCAGTGTAGATTGGATATCAGAGAGTACCGGTACTCATTCTCACAGAGGACAATAAATGAACGGAACAGGTTATCTGCAGATTGTGTAGAAGGTAGCAACGACAATATGTTTATAAACAAAATTTACAAATATTTCAAGAGAGCTGGTTTTTTACTTTTGATAAGCCAATGGCTTCCTTGTCCACTTGCCACCTGGGTCTTTGCCTTGCATGGCAATCTTGTAAAATCTTGTTAACTGGACTGGAGGGCAACACTTTGTTAAAAAAAACTGTACGCTACATTTTAAAATGTGTTCCAAATAGCGAAATATTACTTTCTTTACTAATGCCAATAAAGTGCATGTCTATTAATCAGTTATTGTTGCTGGACAGTTTCATCAACAGAAATCATAAATGTCAGGATTACAAAATCTTACATGTTGTACTGATTAGAGCTAATTATTTCTATATGAAAGCTTACAACAAGAACATAGTAGCTTAAGTTATGTTAGTGCGACAACCATAGAGAAATGTTCAACAACAGAGAACATATTTATTTGCTAAAACGTTCCGGATTATTATACTGCCAGCTTTGATTTGTTTCCATGGTTATTATTACATTATTTTATCTTGTTAAATTAGTGATGTAATATTTCATGAATTTTGTTTCCATGGTTATTTTTACATTATTTTATCTTGTTAAATTAGTGATGTAATATTTCATGAATTTTACTTGTCTAGTGCTTCTTTGGCTCCTTTGATGGCAGTGTCGTCTATATGGATAGTTCCACTCAGGTCCACCAGGGCAGCAGTGACTCGGCGACTCATGCTTGCTCTTTAATAACATCAACATACATTTTATTAAAATTTTATTTACAGTGTTTGTAAGATGTATTGCATTTATCCGTAAAACCCAACAATTGTTACGTAGTTTAGTTATAAATGTATAATTAGCGTGAAGGTAAAAACAGAAAATGCCACCAAATTTCTATGGGTTATGCTGAAATAAACTCAAATGCACATGATCAGTTTATCTAGTTGAATAACTGTAGTAACTTTCGCTTGATATCTCTATCTAAACATTTTGCAGTCAAGCTGCCAGATTCCAATGGATGTGCTTGCATCAACACCCAGCACCACTCCAGGATAAGCTGTGCACGAATACTGTTTCTGCTAATTAAATATAGGCGTTAAATATAATGTATCACTCTGCAGAATGCAGGACACCACGAATGAACAGTTAGTACGGCTACGTAGTGGGTAGCAATGCAACACATCAAACCAAAAAGGCAACGTATCTCAGATTCTCAGACGTTTTGCCTTTTGACTTAGTTTGAGTCTTGGTTATAACTTAATTATGACGTTATGTTGACAAAATAAATAACATATCTTCATAACAACGCCGGCAAGTATACAACACCATATCATTATACTGCACGATTTACTTAAGAACATCAAGGCAACGTTATTTTAAATGCAGTAACTGATAATACTATAACTTATAAGCACAACCGGTGCCAAAGCATTTTTAGACAAAGCCAGTACAAAATGATGGAACAGTAATAAGTAGGGCGATAAAAGGGGAAGTAACAATTATTGTAAGCACAAAAGATAACTGACAAAACATAACTAACTGTTTAACGTTAGTCAAGCTTAATGCACAATTCTAAAACCACGTACTGCAGTGACAACACTCGGATTGTGCAAACAAAAAGTGCACGCCCCTTTTTCGTTACGCCTTCGTTTTCGTTAAGGATGATTTTATAACATCATTTTACACGGTAGGTGAAAGCACAACGCAACACCTGCGATAGGGTGCTGCCTCCTACTGGTGTATTTAAAGTTATCATAATGTACAAAGTGGCGTTGGTGAAGGTGTATCTAAACTATGGCATATTCCTACTGCTGAACGAGTCAATGTCAACGAATAATTAAACGTAGAAACATATGTGGAGTTGAACAATACAAACTGGTGATGCAGGTCGATATTACGTATATTTTGGTATGCACTTTGGTGCTACTACTACAGGAATTAATCTAGGGCTATAACTGCTTCAGATAAACTCCCTTATGAAAATATACCATCTAATTCCATGGTAAATTTCAATGGTGTTTTGAAACAGATAAACCATGGTAAAATACCATGATATACCATTGCAACCATGGCATGCCATGGTGTTTTGGAACATGGAAACCATGGTCAAATATTGTGTAAACCATGGCATACTAATATGGAATTACTATACACAATATAAAACGCAGGGTCTACGACAGTTTACCATGTAATGTGATGGTACACCATGTAATTCCATGTTATATTTTGATAAGGGCCAGATTCCCGGCTATTCAACCCACGGATAGGCCTACTGTTCAGATACTGTAAAGCATGTCTAATTAAGTCCATGTCGCTAAGCACGCATTATCCACCCCGTACATTATTAATTTCCCCTTAGCAAGCTTGCTGTTTGGTGGACATATTGGCGACGGCAGATGCACTATGGAATTCTAAGAATGTGCGTCGGCCTTTCAGCTAGAAAATGTAGATAATTTGAAAGTATCTCCAGTTATAGCAAATGATGTATCAATAGAAATATATTTGAATACTCTTCCCAATGGTGCTACAGTAACATACAATTATGCATGGATGATGTTGCTATATGGCTGCATCGTGTACAGCTGACCTCATCGTCCGATCGTCCAACACCAACGAAGGGAGCCCATGGCAAAATGGAACGTCAAAATGTATTGTGCCATAAAGGTCAACTTAATCCAAGTAGATCCATTACGTGATGATTGTTACATGATATAATACCAACTCTTTACAGATACACAACCACAGTTCCTGTAAACGAATTATTTATTTAGTTAAAAAAATACGGAAATTCCACATTGCGGAACAAACTTCACCACAGGGGCAAAGTAAAATTACTTTGAACTCAATAATATGAACAATTCAGTACCACTAAACCACTTCCATGCCAGGAATATTTTCTCTTTCAGCGAATATAATACAGTGGAAATGCATTTACTCCTTACATAGTTCACAAGTAAAGTCAGTAACGTCATCAGTTCCTGTACATTCCTCATGTGCCCATCTTACGCAAGTGTCGCACTTTATCCATTTCTACTGCGTATTTCAACTGCTGATCGAGTCAATGTCAACGAATAATTAAGCATAGAACCATATGTGGAGTTCAAAAATACAAACTGGTGATACTGATATGTTGGCATCCACTCTGGTGCTACTGCTACATGAACTAATTAATCTAGGGCTATAACTGCCTCAGATAAACTCCCTTATGAAAAAACAAGCAAAACAGGCAAACACGGTCCGGGTCTATTATAAGCTATGACATAAGCTGTTCTATCTAAATGAAGCGATGAGGCGCTTTTAACAGTTGTTTCCCTTTCACCGAACTGCGACGAGAACCGTAGACCTGACCGCTCGGCTCCAACCAATCAATCACACCTGTCAATTAAGGCAAGCTAACAGACGAGTAGCGTTGCTGTTATCACAACGCGTATTATCGATTGACAGGACAATAAGTATTTGGGTCATTCAAATCGCTTCGCTAATTGGCCGGAAATGACCTGCCATTCTCTTTCGTTTTCCAAGTGGCTCAGCATCTGTCCAGTCGTACTGACCACACTCCGCTTTTACGTCATCGAATGTAATTGTCAGAGGAGATTACCGAAAAAGATGTAGTTGGCCCAATCTTTTGGTCGTGTTATATGAATAACCAAATTCTACTCAGTTTGGTACGAAGAACTCGATCTTCTTTAAAAGCACACAATATTATGTCCTGTCAGCCTTTGTGAAGGGACATATTCTTTACAATAACGTATTCGACATATTCGTACCTTCCCAGGTATAATAAAAATTACAATTACGCATGTTTATTTATTGTATTTTCACCGTAGGTCACGATTTTCTTCTGAATTGAAGTGTCATGCGTACCCAACTGAATTGTGCTGCATCGTGTACGTACGTAAGCACGCACGCACGTACGTATACACGCACGTGCGCACGCGCGCACGTACGCCTACATACGTGTGCACATATGCACGTAGGCCTACGTACGTCAACATCAGTGGTGTATGGGGGGGGAGCATTGGGCCACAACTCCCTCACTTGTTTATTTTTTTCGTATGTAACCTGTTGCGCCACTACACGGTAACGTGGTAAACTAATGGGTGACTAAGCCCGGAGATCCTCTCCTTCAGCCTCCAACTTTGTGAGAGATCATAGATACGCCACTGGTCCACACGCACGTATGAACGTAGTTTGTGCGAACGAACGTCGTGCGTGTTACGCTAAGTGGTAGCTGAGTGAGAAGGGAGTGCCATCCCCGTCGCCAGAAGACCGCCCGGAGATCCCCCGCCGCTAGTCACAAGATATCGCCATCACTCCGTTCGGGAAACGACTCACTGTTGCGTTCGCTGTAGAAGCGTTGCCATAGTAACGATGCAGGTGGTCAGGCGGTCAGTTGCATGGCGGATGTCAGCGCGTGAAGGTAAGACACAGTGTTCGACTATCATTTGTCGAGGATATATCAATGCTGGTACCGTTAGAACGATAGTTCCATGGACTCACCACCCTACATGCTGGAGCTTTGGGAAAACCAGTGGCGTAATTGGTAATTGCCCCGGGATTGGCCTCTTCCTTTGAGAGATCATAGATACGCCACTGGGGCTAGCAGATGGACAAGATAGAATAATACTTTTCAAAATACATTGTTGTCACGTCGTCACGCAAGTCTGGAATAGTGCTTATTAAATAGTTAATCATGAGACATTGCCGCTAAAAAGGACTGTCTTGTTGAATTGTTCATGGAAAAAAATGTATCCGTAGGGTTCGATAGATGATAACTCGATAGATAAATGATAGTTTTTACGATTGATGGCAGACACATCAATAGCACGCGCCATACGACAATAGTGTTGCAATCGCTAGGACACGTGCATATACCATTCAGATATTTGGAACTGCTTTATTAGCTAGTACACCTGCACTGCGATTCCTACTTTAGACCTATTGACCGCTTTGCCTATTGACCGCTTTGCCTGTTGCCGAATGCAACGTGCATTGATTGTTTTGCTGTATCACTGTCCACTGCAGGAGTGGCATGACAACACAATGGCGCCATCTGTCGTCGCGCATAGGAGTCAACGATACAATGTCATCAAAAAGGAACTCGTGAAGAGAGGAGAGATATTCGTTGACAACGAGTTCCCGGCAAACAGCAAGTCGTTGTTCTTCAGTCGCGTTTGCAACGACGTTGAATGGAAAAGACCACAGGTGCTGCAGTTGTTTCTCAAGTTGTACGTTTTGTGTAGTCCTCCATTATTGTCGGTGTTGAATTAACTTAATTATCGCCGAATCAAAACTGGGAATGCACGCAGCGAAAATAAAATAAAATGAAACTAATAAAAGGGTATTTTACCATGTTATTTGTCCTGTTCAAAAATAATGTTTTTATTAATTTCGCAAGGGGAAACGAAAGATCGGAAACGTTGTCTATTAAACCATGGGGCATCACTACATATTTATTTGTGGGAGTTGACTTCATAGACGGATGGTGTTCATCTGACCAATAAAGGAGTAGTCGAATTTGGTGGCGAATTTGTTAGAAGAGATGACGACAAACTTAGTATACTTTGTATAGCTAGACACGAAGGGGAACACATTGAGTAAACTACTGTAGTGAGGGCGAATGATTGTGCTGTGGCCGAGCATTTTGTGTTACACAACTTTACTATCCCTAATACCCAGTCACGTATTGCAGGAACTGTGCAAGGTTCCGAAACTATCCGTGGACGGGTCGACATGTTCGGACCTGAGTGAAGGAGAACTCGGCAACCGCTGGTTTGTGGCAGCGTGCTGTAGTCTGGCTCGGGAACCGACACTCTGGCAGAAGGTGGAGAAGACATGCGTATTGATGTTGTTGATATTGTTGCTGCTTCTGATGTGACTGTCATGTTGACATATCTACGGCTTCATCTCATGCTGTGGCGTTGTGTCTAATGCTACTTCAGTTGCTTACGTTTTTAAGACTGCTCCTGTCCTTCATCGTTACTGACGTGTCTAAGACTGCTCCTGTCCTTCATCGTTGCTGACGTGTCTAAGACTACTCCTGTCCTTCATCGTTGCTGACATGTCTAAGACTGCTCCTGTCCTTCATCGTTACTGACGTGTCTAAGGCTGCTCCTGTTCTTCATCGTTGCTGACGTGTCTAAGGCTGCTCCTGTCCTTCATCCTTGCTGACGTGTCTAAGACTGCTCCTGTCCTTCATCGTTGCTGACGTGTCTAAGGCTGCTCCTGTCCTTCATCGTTGCTGATGTTTCTAAGGCTGCTCCTGTCCTTCGTCGTTGCTAAAGTGTCTATGACTGCTCCTGTCCTTCATCGTTGCTGACGTGTCTAAGGCTGCTCCTGTCCTTCATCGTTGCTTACGTTTCTAAGGCTGCTCCTGTCCTTCATCGTTGCTGACGTGTCTAAGGCTGCTCCTGTCCTTCATCGTTGCTGATGTTTCTAAGGCTGCTCCTGTCCTTCGTCGTTGCTGAAGTGTCTAAGACTGCTCCTGTCCTTCATCGTTGCTGACGTGTCTAAGGCTGCTCCTGTCCTTCGTCGTTGCTTACGTTTCTAAGGCTGCTCCTATCCTTCGTCGTTGCTGAAGTGTCTAAGGCTGCTCCTGTCCTTCATCGTTGCTGACGTGTCTAAGGCTGCTCCTGTCCTTCGTCGCTGCTTACGTTTCTAAGGCTGCTCCTGTCCTTCGTCGTTGCTGAAGTGTCTAAGGCTGCTCCTGTCCTTCATGGTTGCTGACGTGTCTAAGGCTGCTCCTGTCCTTCGTCGTTGCTTACGTTTCTAAGGCTGCTCCTGTCCTTCGTCGTTGCTGAAGTGTCTAAGGCTGCTCCTGTCCTTCATCGTTGCTGACGTGTCTAAGGCTGCTCCTGTCCTTCATAGTTGCTGACGTTTCTAAGGCTGCTCCTGTCCTTCATCGTTGCTGACGTTTCTAAAGCTGCTCCTTGTCACTGTATCTTGTGACGATTCCTTGTCGCTTGCTGCTACCGTCCTTCCTTCTAGCCTGCTGATGTTCTTCTCAGTTGCATATTGCTATAATTCTTTCGTCTAGCCTGTTTCTCTCCTCCGTCTCATCACATATTAATCGTATCATGAAAACAACTTTACGTAATTTGCATTCCTGCAAACGACAACACGTATCGTCCCTCTTGCAGGTGGTACCGAATCACATGGAACAGGAATGGGAGCCGGACGCTACCTATACCGGCATATTTCACTTCCAGTTCTGGCGCTGCGGCCATTGGGTGGACGTGGTCGTCAACGACGAGCTGCCCACCCGAGATGGCCGGCTTCTCTTCTGTCACTCGCAGTCGACGAACGAGTTCTGGCCGGCCCTGCTCGAGAAAGCCTATGCCAAGTGAGTTTTCTAAAATTCCCAAGTTACTCCTCATGTAAAGGAAAACTTTGATTTGCGATTATTGTTGTGCTATGTTTACGCATGTCGTATTATAATTACGCAGTCAAGCAAATGACGTGCTAAAAGACAAATGACGTGCTAAATGACAAATGACGTGCTAAATGCGTCATTTTCTTCTTCCCTTTCCAAGCAGAGAGTATGTGCGTGCGTTGTGTGTGAGCGTGCGTTGTGTGTGAGCGTGCGTTGTGTGTGAGCGTGCGTTGTGTGTGAGCGTGCGTTGTGTGTGAGCGTGCGTTGTGTGTGAGCGTGCGTTGTGTGAGCGAGCGTTGTGTGTGAGCGTGCGTTCCTGTGTGTTGTGATTGTATACACGTAGGTATGCATATAAGGGTCAGTATAAGGGTCAGTATAAGGGTCAGTATGTCCTTCTTACGTTTGCTTTCTCCCTGCTTTTCATGCCCTTCACTTTTCTATCGCCAATTTTCTTCGTTAACATATCACGCAAGCATCTATAAAGAAGACTCATTTGGAAGTTTTGAAGATGTAGGGTGGTTCGATGATATCTGTGTGCACTGATAACACAGAGTAATGTTTAGCGTCACCTTTCAGGTTGTACGGCGACTACGAGAGTTTGAACTCTTGTTGCACCGTTGACGCTCTCGTTGACTTCACCGGCGGCGTAGCGCAGAAGTATCTCATAGACGAGTTGGACATTAAGTGGGACATAAACAGAGTGAGGCTGTTCCAGGAACTACAGGAAGCGCTGGAAAGCAAGGCTCTGTTGACGTGCTCGATAAAGGTGAGAGACAGATAAATCCCATGTGTTGTGGTTGCAAGCAAATAAACAATAATGGTCTACCCATTGATATTAAATCAATTAATATAATGAGGCATGAGGCACCGTAGACATTACAATGATAACGGCGACACCACTGTTTGTACGACAAACGGCCCTTTCGAGGTATAAGAAATTAATAAAATTTTACACATTTTCAAAGGTTAAATGTATCCAATATAACACATCTCACGTAATCACATATACATAATGTATGCTAATTGCACAATTCATGCAACACTATTTCATATAGCAAAACTACATGAATTATATTTACGGAAAAGGAAACTGTAAATTGTAAAATGTGGGGCAAATTGTAGTGCGAGAGGGAGACAACAGGTGATGTTGCGGAGGAAGGGTTGATCAAAGGCAACGGTTACTCCGTGACAGCCATCCGAGTCATCCAGGTTCAGAAAGACCTGAGAGATATGGTCGGCACGCCGGAACTCTTCATCGTGAGGCTGCGCAATGCGACCGGAAAGAAGCAGTGGAACGGCGACTGGTCGGACACGTAAGCTAAATACATGCACACACACACACACACATACACATACACACACACACACACACACACACACACACACACACACACACACACACACACACACACACACACACACACACACACACACACACACACACACACACACACACACACACACACACACACACACACACACACACACACACACACACACGCGCGCGCACGCACGCACGCGCGCCCACGCACGCACGCACGCACACACACAATTAGTGCACACAAACCAGTAACGAGAATTGTCCGAAAAACATTTCTGAAGCTGGTTATAAATGCATATGTTTAAATGCAAATCGAATCATGGGCCAACAAAGACATAGCAGAAGCTGAATTAGGACTGACATTATACGCAGTGAGAGAGGAGAGATCGAATGGAAGGAAGAAGGGGAGAGGGAGTTATTTTATATATTAAAGAATCTGTTCAAGCTCACGAAATAAATTAGAAAGGGAAGCAGACTGCAATGGAGCTGTTTAGCGCAATACAGGAAATAAAAAACTACTGGATTAGCTTACCGAAGTCCGAACATAAACCAAGTCCAAACATTAGTTCATTGTGTTTTAACACAAAAATACAAAACGCAATTAAGGAAGTGAGTAAGAGGAATATATCATAATGGGTGATTTTATCGACGGACACATACAATGGACATTCTAGATAGTACATCGGGAGAATACTAACAATTTCTATTTTTAATTCAGGATAGCTTCCTTACTCAGCACGTGCTGGAGCCAACCAGGGGAAAGAATGTAGATTTAGTTTTGTCTTTACAAAATTAATTAATGGACAATATCAAATACACCAACCATTGGGTAACAGTGATTATAATTAAATACATTTTGACATCAAAATAAAATCAGAAAGTAAAAATAAAACAAAATACAGGAGAAACGTCCACAAAAGTAAATACAAAGATGTGAGAAAATACTTAGCAAAGATAGATTGGAATAACATGATGAGGAATTAGAAAGCATTTGAATGTTAGAACATTTTAAAATATGAAATTGAGAGTACCATTGAACAATTTGTTCCCTTGAAAAATAAGGAAAATGGTCTAGAAAGAAAAACTTGTCAAACGAAGCTATTAGAAAAAAATAGCGTACAAGCAAACTATGTGGAGGGTTTATAAGCGTACCAGGAAGAATGAAGACTACACAAACTATGTGGAGGGTTTATAAGCGTACCAGGAAGAATGAAGACTACACAAATTATAAAGAGGCACTTAATGCAGCTACGACTAAAATTAGAACATATAAATGAAGCTACGAGCAAACATTAGTTTAAAAAATTACAACAATAGTTGTTATGCATCAGGAGTAAACAAAACGTACGAGACAAGGACGCACACTAAACGTCAGTGCTGGAAATATAATATCAGAAGATTTTTCAATGGCGGAAGACCAAAATGGATATTTCAGTTCAGTGCTTACCAGAGAGGATTTTACTTCATTACCAGTTCCAGATGCAACGTTGGTTAAATCTGACTGTTTAGGACAGTCAATTGCAACTTCTAAAATGGTAGTTAAGAAAATATAGGCAATGAAAGGCAATAAATCACATGGAGTAAATGGAATTCTTCCAAAACTACTAATGGAAACAGTATAACAAATTAGTACACAACTTGCACGAGTGTTCAACTTGTCGTTAAAAGAGGGAGTGGTCCCTTTTAAATGGAAAGAATGTGGTTTAACAACTCTAGAGACAAGGAGGTTAAGAGGAGATCATATTGAAGTTTTTAAGATATTGAATGGGTATGAAAATATTGATAGAAATGTGTTTTTCTCACTCAAGAAGGATAGCAGAACCAGAGGATATGAGGACAAATTAGTAAAGGATCCATGTAGATTGGACATCAGGAAGCACTCGTTCTCACGGAGGACAATAAATGAATGGAACAAATTCTACAGATTGTGTAACTGCTAGCAGCGTGAATATGTTTAAAGACAAGGTTGACACATATCTCAGGAGGGCGGGTTACACGTAGATGAAACAATATTGGACTCTCGATAAGGCAATGGCTTCTTTGTCTTGTCCACTTGCCATCTGGGTCTTTTTCCTTGGATGGCAATCTTGTTAAATCTCATTAAATTATGAAATATGTTTATTTTTTTAACTGTACCTGTTGTGGCTGATTCGTGAGCAGAAATGAACACAACATATTGCTGTTGGATTTTAAATTGTGCACGAATGTTATTATGTCGTTGCGTCATGTTGTCCGTTTGAGATAAACGTTGTTGTGAAAATATTATATGAGCCAAACACCAAATACAGTTTCAGTATAGGCACATATCCACGAATTGTATTAAATAGTAGTTCAGGAACCTTAGGAACATATCTTGTTTCTCCCACAGATCAAGACAATGGACTCTCCTGTCTACCAAAGATCGAGAGAAATTCGGATTAACATTTGAGCAGGAGAATGATTTCTGGTGAGTGCAGTTTGCACAAGACGCAAACATGACACTATGCCACGTAAGGTTGAATACATTAAGAACCAACATAATTGTCGTCTCATCTAAACATTTGAGAGCCCACAATGGCAGCACCTCCTTCAATATTTCGTCATCTTTGAAAGTATTGCAGCACCACGAAATATAATATAATTTAAGAAACGGCTATGCTGACCACCAAAATTAGCGACAATCGTGTTTTGATGTTATAATAATAAAAATAATAATAATACAACATTTTGTTTTTGCTCCATATATCTGACATTTGTAGCCATTCAGAGGCTAATTGATGTTATAACTTAAGACATCCTTTTGTCGGAATAGCAAGAGGATTCACACTAATTATTTGCAATGTCACTTATGTATATATGTATAATTTAATTTATGCATATAGCTAATCGCTTTCCGTTTAAAAGAAACGTCGAGAAAAATTAGTAAAATACAGTTGGAACTAAACTAGCGTCCTAAACACTTTCGTTTTCTGCACGACTTGACTTCCCAGGTGGTAGTTGTTCGACAAAATATTGACAGACCAAAGACCAGCAGGCTCGCAATCACAGTAAACACCTATAAACGTTGTAAAACACGTGTTTATCATACTGTTGTTTACAAAATGTTGATTCACAATTCAAGCACCAAGCATGATATAATCAATGTGTTTTATACATTGATAACAATAATAATCATAAAAAACAAAAGCAAAACGGTTTGACACTCCTGCATTTCTATGATATTCACAACAATATTACGCAGTATCGGAACATTATTTTGTCACAGGATGTCATTCGACGACTTTGCCAAATATTTCACCAACGTTGACATCTGTCATTTCTTCAACACGACCTTCTTCACGGTAAGCAAGACTTGGTGCGAGGCGACGATGGCCGGAGAGTGGACGGCCGGCGCCAAGGGTACACACAAGGATCGCGCAGGAGGCAGCGACAAAAACAACACCTTCCTGCAAAACCACCAGGTGACGCTGTCAACCTACTTATGTCTTGTTTTGAAAAGCTAATGTAACATAATCACTTTTACATAAATATTCTTAGAAATGTGTATGCCATATCACCGTATCACATTCCGATAAAGGTGCTGTGTTAGATCCGCCATGCTTCCAACTAACGAATCTGCCTGTGATGTTTACGAATATATGCTTAGTTAGCATCCTCAAGTACAACAGCTCGTTTGCCCGGCATCAACATTAATACATTGGCCACGTTACGTTCGTGCGTTCTACGGTTTTGTAGCAAGTAGATTGCAGGCAATTGAGCGATAACTCAAGGGTCCAGTGCAACACATCTTCAGAGCAATGTGTTCTTTTAATCATCGAATTGTTTACGTCTCAACTTAAGACACACCTTTTTAAGAGAGCATTTGAAGATTATTTATAGAACCTTTTTACAGTAACTATTAGATAATATTACTAACATATTTTTCCTTTTATTGCATTTTAATTATTTATTTATTTTTATTACTTGATTTTAAAGCAGTTTTTACTCAGTATTTAGCCGATCCGTTATTATACATCACTTATTTCTTTACAAACGTATATGTAAATTCCTTAATATATCCTTTTTTGTAGCGATTATATTTTACAAATGTTGAATATTAAGCGCCTCTGAACAGGTTTTATAATAAATATAACAATTACCTGCTGCTTTGGTTATGTTTGAACCGTGTCGGTATTTTGTCGGACATTGTTGAAGTATACCAGATTGACCCCATTACGTTGGATATCGCGTGAATAATACGGCTGTTCTTTGTTCCATAACAAGCAATTTGTATTTGTTTGCTTTTTTATTTGCAATTAGCAGCAGTTGTTTCCTCGGTCAGTAATCAATATACATTATTGGTGTTGCAGTATATGTTTGACATGGTCAGTGAACAAGACACAGTGGTCCTGTCTGTGGAGCAGGACGACATCGATCTCACTAAGACGACGGGAATCAGCCACCGGCAGATCGGCGTTCAAATCATGAAGGCAATGACTTTGTGTGATTAATTGTGTTACTAGGCAGATAAGTATTGTGTGAATAGCAGACATCACACGTTGTCTGCGAAAATAATTGTCAGTGTTATTATTGTAGGTTGATAACAATAGAAAACACACAGTGCACGGCGCCAACGAGGAGATAATTGTTCAATGTTATTACCAGTACCGGGTAACATTGTTTACCCCGTGCGTGAAAGACGTAGGTCGTGACGCGTGGTGTTGACTACGGCTGTTGTTGCCACTGACGGCAGGAAATATACATATCAGACAATGACAAGCTAGAATTATAGCACACAATTACACACCAGAAACTATTACAAATGTTAAAGTGTAACATTGAGACCGTACAAGTTTTCTTGAGAAAACAAAGAATGACGACCTAATTTGGAGCCCGATTCAAGTAAAGCGAAGAGAGACTCTAAGCGGCTAATCTGGTGGGTTGTGATTGATGTTATGGGAGCACCTGTTTATGGAGGCCTGGTACTAATGTAACGCTTGTACTATGGTTGACCTGGTTAATACTGACGGTTGAACATATTAGGAACTACCACCATCGTGTTGTCGATGTGAAAATTAATGTTGAATCTTAATACACAAATAGAAATGTGTGAGACAGCGCACGGACGGACATACAGCGTGGTCAACGAGGACATAATTGTTCGGTGTTATTACGACAGGTTGAAAACAACAGGAAGTATCGGGTGCACGTTGTCGGTGAGAAGATACTGGCGTCGCAGCATCTGTGCAGTAGGAGCGTCTTCAAGAAAGTCGTCTTGAAACGAGGCCGATATGTCGTTATACCATCCACGCTGCATCCGGGCGTCGAAGGGAAGTTTCTGCTTAGGATCTACACTAGCTGCATCGCGTGTGCTAGGTAAGTATATATATATATATATATATATATATATATATATATATATATATATATATATATATATATATATATATATATATATATATATATATATATATATATATATATATATATATATATATATATATATATATATATATATATATATATATATATATATATATGTATGTATATATGTATATACTATGGCTTATTATTTTATAGAGAAACCTTGTTTACCTTTTACTTGCACGATCACACAACGAAACGTAAACACGACATTTGCGGAGTATGATCCGATAAGAATAGTCCAAATATCACGACATCAAGTTATACAAACGTGATATCCATGAAAAGGTTTGTAGCACAAGAAATAATAACAACATCCACATTTCCAAGGTAAGAATGTGGATTTTAAAAAGCACGTCCTGTACAGTACGCGTACATACAAACTGTTGCATTACAACTAAACCTGTTGTCAGGCTGTTGAATATTGAAGAAACTGTAGCTTTTCCATTTTCCAGCTGTTTCATATGTTCATTAGATTGTTCATTGTCTTCTCACGGAAGTGAAGCATATTTCATAACTTATCCCACAGTTTCGAAACCCGGAAAAGGTTTCTAGCTGTGTCGGAATGTCCGTAAGTCCGAGAAACATGTGGTGGATGAATATCGACATAATTAACACAGGAGCATTCGCTGTTATGTTACCAACGTTACCTATTGTAGGAAAGCTGCACAGAAGGTGGAGCCGCTGGTCACAGGCTTTGGGTAGGTAAATTAATAGTTGTTTTCATTGCTGTTATTGAAATTGGTGTGGCTAAAGTTCGATGTTGAAGAAACAATGATAGTAATAACAATAGTAGCTACTGTAACATGAGTACTAAAATATAGCGACGAGGAAGGCAGTATTAGTTGAGCCATTTTTTCATTATTTCTGATATTAAGAACACAATCTTATTCCTAAGTCAACATTGTTTTTACTCGCATGAATCATGATTATTAGTACATAATTTTAGACAAAGATAATATCTCTAGTATGCATAGATAATTATATGTAGCTGATTCAAGCAGGATTGGTAAACTGACTCAACTAACACTTGGTGTGGGGTAAGTTGAGTCACAATGGGTAAATGCTAAATATATGTATAATTTACGTAGGATTTCTACTAAACTTCATAGCAACACAGTGGGAACACCATGTTACTGACAAGTCAACATGCAGTAAGTTATAATTTACGTAGGATTTCTACTAAACTTCATAGCAACACAGTGGGAACACCATGTTACTGACAAGTCAACATGCAGTAAGTTATCAGTCAATCCACTTAATTAATATAAATGTATAGGTTCATCGCAACCAGTGTTACTAACTGTTAATATTTTGTCCATGACCTAATTTGCTCGGAATGGTGAATTCCATGATGTATTTTGAAGTACAACACCACTCGTCTTCGTTCTTTAGCCACTGCTCAACTACCCCCTTGGGCATCGGGTGGCCCAATTAGCCCCGTTTCGACAATTAAGCATTTAATTAGGCATGGCTTCTCATTAATACAAGAAATTAAAGCGAAATAATCTTCAGCCTTGTGCATAGCTAAACCATTGGTATGTGCACAGACAATAAAGTCTAGTCACGTGCGTTGATAGTTTACACACCAGCAGACATTAATCGCAAAACCAAAAGTTATGACAACAATAAAAAACATACTTTTAACTCACATGTAAGTCAATTGTTTTCTAATATCATGTTCAATCACTGCGTGGTGCCAAGTAGGGGAATGCAGTGTTAGTTGAGCCATTGGGTTAGTTAAGCCACCCATGTTCCCAGGAAACTACAGCAGCGTGGTACTACCCAGTATTTGAACATGTTATTAGAACACGATTGACGTTCAATAAGTGCCATTTGTCACAACGATAAGAAATTTGAGTTTAGACTGTATTTGATGTTTTTCGATTTAATGTGTGTTTCTGATTAATGTCTGCTGGTGTGTAAACTGTCAACGCATGTGACCAGACTGTATCGTCTTTGCACTTAAAAATGATTTAACTATGTACAGGGAATTGTCGAAACGGGGCTAGATGAGCCACCCAGTGCCCAAAAGGAGGGTTAGTTGAGCTGCGAGTACAGGATGAAGAAGAGAGGTCTTTACCCTAAAATACATCGACGAATTAATGTTTTCGAGCAAACACTACACTATGGCTCAACCCCACACCAAGTGTTAATTGAGGAAGCTCACCAATCCTGTTTGAATAAGGCACATATAGTTATATATACATATTATAAATAGTATATTGGTAAACAATGATCTAATAATAATCATAGTTTATGTGAGTAAAAACAATTTTGACTTAAGGATATGATTGTGCCCTACACATCAAAAAGAATGAAACTGGCTCAACTAATAATGCCTTCCCCTAACTGCAGTAGCTGTAGTCTCCTGGGAAACATGGGTGGTTCAACTAACTGTTTTAAACTTGCAGAACGGTCTACGTTCATTATGCAGGAGAGCATGATACTGATGTGTAGCCATGGTCTCAGTTAGGCCGTTGGCGTCTCCTCGCAAACCATATAGCCACTTCGAGTCCACTATCTGTCCAATGCTTTATGGTGTAAATCCAGTCCATGTTCGATTTGTTCCCTGTAGTCCTCCTGCTGTACCAGGCTCGCATCAGGTTTGTTCACATAGATGAGAAAATTGTTGGACTCTCGATAAGCCAATGGCTTCCTTGTCCACTTGCCATCTGGAACTTGTTGTTCGAGATGGCAATCTTGTTAAATCTTGTTAAATATTGTTCCCAGTAGTCCTCTTACTGCACCAGGCTCGCATCGGGTTTGTTCCCGTTAGTCCTCCTGCTCTACCAGGCTCGCATCGGGTTTGTTCCCGGTAGTCCTCCTGCTGTACCAGGCTCGCATCGGGTCTGTTCCCGGTAGTCCTCCTGCTGTACCAGGCTCGCATCGGGTCTGTTCCCGGCAGTCCTCCTGCTGTACCAGGCTCGCATCGGGTCTGTTCCCGGCAGTCCTCCTGCTGTACCAGGCTCGCATCGGGTCTGTTCCCGGCAGTCCTCCTGCTGTACCAGGCTCGCATCGGGTCTGTTCCCGGCAGTCCTCCTGCTGTACCAGGCTCGCACCGGTTCTGTTCCCGGCAGTCCTCCTGCTGTACCAGGCTCGCACCGGTTCTGTTCCCGGCAGTCCTCCTGCTGTACCAGGCTCGCACCGGTTCTGTTCCCGGCAGTCCTCCTGCTGTACCAGGCTCGCACCGGGTCTGTTCCCGGCAGTCCTCCTGCTGTACCAGGCTCGCACCGGGTCTGGTCCCGGCAGTCCTCCTGCTGTACCAGGCTCGCACCGGGTCTGTTCCCGGCAGTCCTCCTGCTGTACCAGGCTCGCACCGGGTCTGTTCCCGGCAGTCCTCCTGCTGTACCAGGCTCGCACCGGGTCTGTTCCCGGCAGTCCTCCTGCTGTTCCAGGCTCGCATCGGGTCTGTTCCCGGCAGTCCTCCTGCTGTACCAGGCTCGCACCGGGTCTGTTCCCGGCAGACCTCCTGCTGT
>OY759265.1:2910515-2920515 GCA_963662155.1 Lamellibrachia columna | reverse complement strand
AAATTTTAAAATGTACCCAAAGAGGGGGCATGGCCTAATGCCCCCTAAATACGTCATTGATTTACATAACATGACACCACCACGTGCTTCAAAGGCGTGAACAGTAAATCGAATTCCCTTTAGTATGGATGGAAAAGAAGGGGTATGAAATAACACAAACCTTAGTATTTTACATATCGTAGTAGTCGAGCAGTCGCACAACAGTCACTGCGGTTGTTGAACCTGCCCGACCTGGTTGTGCAGCGAACCTTCGCAGCGTCAGAAACAGACAGTCGCACTAACTGTGGACACATTGTTGCCCACGAGAAGTACTAATGCGCGACAATAACAGTTGTGCTTATTACAATACAAACTGATACATGTTGAAGCACTATTTCAAATATTTAAGTTTTCGTACGTTGATGAACTTGATTAATTAGTAATAAAGCTTAGTTACCCCCCAAATCACTCTTCCCAAGTCACTCATCCTACCAGGTATACAATTTTATTTTTTACAAAATTATGAAGATTCATGCACAAGCCAAAATTGTACCCCTGCCGGATTAACCATCGCCACCAGTGGTTCTGACTACATCAGTACCCCTGGCGGATTAACCGGCTGAAACGTGGAACTTGGGCCGTGTTCACATACAACGTTAATCCGCATTAGGATGCGGATCCCAATTCGGGTAGCGCAATGTGGACACCCTTAATCCGCATTAAGCTACCCGAATTCTAATGCGGGAAAACAGGCGAATTAGGATGCGGATTAGCCAATGTGAAAGCTCCGTTTGCCTTGATTCGGCGATGGCGGCGCTGCTGCATGACAGAGGGCCGTAGTCTCGCGAGACCGTATGTGACCCGAGGTGACATGAAATTCCATTTTTTAATTAGGTTTGTGTAAGCTGTCACTTTTCCATCGGTATACCGTTATCACGACTTATTTTTTCATTGATTTGGCTGTTACTAGCTTCGTACGGAATCTCCGTAACCTGGCCACACGAAGCAGCTGGTTCCTGCGATATCTCAAAATCATGTCAGATTCGCGGCTAATAAGTACACGAACTACTACAGTCAAAAGGACAACTATCGGTAAAATAACTTCGAGCTGGTAACCCGCCATAGTGACAAGTTGACTTCCGCTCTCACGAGACAACTGTATGAGTGCATATGACCCGCACACCACGCCTTCTGGTGCACTAATTCGGTTGGCGGTTTAATCCGGCTTAACTCGGTCTATGTGAACAGAGCCGAATTAGATGATCGGCATCGTAATTCGCCTGAAAATTAGATGTGAACACGGCCTTAGTTAACTAATAGCGGCCGTCCGTGGGATCTTGGGGATTCTCACGCGGGAACTTTAATTGGCTGCGGAGTGGTCGTCTTTGAAGTAATTTGCCACATTGGGCATGGGCCCGTCTAGTTCCAAGAAACACGTCGTCCAAGACAACAAATGGGATGAAGTACAACATTAATGATTCAGCGTACATCCAAAAATGGCGTGGGATATATTGAACAATCCACGTTTCATCGGCTTTATCTGCCAGAGGTACTGCAATACTACTAACCCCTGGCTAGCGAGAATGATCGAACGACTCATGAGTCAACGAGTTTATCAGATCTCATCCTGTAGTTGCGTGTAGCATGTCCCTCGAGTCAGATCTCATCCTGTAGTTGCGTGTAGCATGTCCCTCGAGTCAGATCTCATCCTGTAGTTGCGTGCAGCGTGTCCCTCGAGTCAGATCTCATCCTGTAGTTGCGTGTAGCATGTCCCTCGAGTCAGATCTCATCCTGTAGTTGCGTGCAGCGTGTCCCTCGAGTCCGACGCAGTTTCGGTGCCAATTTCCTGTTGCAAGATTCGCATCACCGCTTGGCCAGTATCTGATCTCATTTTAATTGGCATGGTGCTTAATTAACCACTTGCCTGCAGCCTCAGTTGTTTCCGTAATACCTATTGATGTTCTGGGTAAAACAGCGATAATATGTGAATGTTGTGAACATATCATTAACACAGAGAAGATCTCCATAAAATATTTAACTATGATCAATACTGTTTCATTGTTTAAGCATATAGCTACGTTGCCGTGTGTACGGAACTTGCACCTTCGGTAGCCAAACCTTGGTGAAACCCGATAACTAGTTGCCTGCCTTCCCCTGTGTGCCGTGGTTACGACGTTATTGTGAGCGCAAATAACGGCTTGTGTCCGTTAACCACCACACTGTCTGTGAACACGGATTAATCGTGCGTCACCAGCTTCACGCTCTCCGGCCGCCTAACACAATCAATATCGGCTGCTTGGATCACTGGATGTAGCGTCATTAATGCTCAATCTCGCACTGGCTCTCAACATCGCCCGAAGACAGACGCTGTTGCCAACGACGATAACTGTACAGTACATGCACACAGCGGCAACATACTACGCAGGAACTGGCGTTGAGGCGGAATGTAGACCGGGCAATGAGTAGTGCGGTTGGGGCATAGCTAGCTAAATTAGCCAGTTTCTCGTACTGTGACGACAAGTACTGCCATCAAATAACTACATAGCTGTTATCCACCGCACTAGGAGTGAGGGACACGTGATGTTTTCGATTGGGACACTGTGTGTGGTGAAATCGTCGTTGTTGCAAACTCACAGGTAGGTTTTCACCTGTTAATGCCGTGATCTATAACGTAACTATACGACTTCATGCAACGCTATGTACTGTATGCTTATGTAGTAACTGTCAGGAATGACGACGTTGAAATTAATTGTATCGGCAATGCACGGACACAAACTCTACACGTGGACACTATTTCAAAAACTGTTTTTATACCTTAATGTGTGTGCACTTTTTTGAAAATGCTACACAATCTTATCAGCAGCAGTGCATATAGACATAGAGACGTACATACAGACAGACAGACAAATATTCTTTATTTGGTCTATATAGAATCACTCAACCACTGATCATTCCAGTAAAGCATCACAATTATAAATATTATATGAGTACCAAATAAGGGTCCGTCCGTGAGACTAACAACTAGCCACTCTTAGGAGCCGTCCAAAAGACAGACTCATGCCAATCACGCGCATCATCAGAGCGGCACGCTACAACGACTCTATCCACTTGACTCTGAGCACAATTTCGCGCACAAATTTATTTCACTTGGTTATTTAATTTCCTGCCTGATGAAAACAGTGATCTGGGGTTATGATGTTAAGTTGCTAAGTCACTTTATGAAGGAAACATCATCGCCTGGTTCGTTCAACAAGAGGAACTAATTTTATGATGAACCTATAAACATGAAGTTGACCTACGATCAATAAAATTAACGCAACGTATTCAGATGAAAGCAGACATGTCATATTACTGGAAACAATAAAACATGCCCCGCCAATTTAATAAATAGTTAATCATTGTTGGCGAGCAGACTGCCAGCAGGCGTACCTCGGTGTATTGTCTATATTGATTATTTTCTGCCAACCCCAATGACGTCTGCCATTGGGGTTAACTATTTTCTGTGACGGCGTTTGCTATATGGTTAATTATGCAGAAGATGATATATATATATATATATATATACTTATCCGGAGTATACTGTGTGTGTGTGTGTGTATATATATATATATATATATATATATATATATATATATATATATATATATATATATATACACACAGTATACTCCGGATAAGTCGAACCTCCAGGGACCCAATGAAATACTTATAGTTATCCGAAGTTCGACTTATCCGGACCTATGTTTTCGTGCGCTGTATTGGACAGTGACGTAAGCACTTCTACACTCAGACAAATACATTTAAAAACGCACAATCAACTGTATTGGCGATTGATGCTGTGAATATTATGAATGTGTTCAATAAAATGTAGTATTGTCCATTGAATTGCAATATATTATTTTGTTACAACTGTTACTCAGAAATTACTAACTTTACAAAAAAGAAGTTCTTTTGATTTGTTACTTTGCATAGTTCATGTCTCCCCAGACGGCAGAACTTTCGCTTTGAAGTTCTTCTTGGACAACAACAATGATGTAACCAGTTTTACACTGAGACACACGTATTTAAAACACATAATCAACTACATCATAAATACTAAGAATCGGTTCAGTAAAACGCGACAATACTCAGAAATTACTTTGCACAAAACGAAGTTATCTTGGTTTGTTTCTTCGCATAGTTCACGTGGCCCTCTGTAGCATGTTTGAATTTCAGAAAAGGCAAGGTTACACTTTCGTTACAATTAACTTGCATAATGTAGGCATTCAACTTTTCGAGGCATGGTATGACGTTTCACTTTTCCAGTTCATATCCACAGTTGTCTTCGTTTTTTGACTCGTGCTAGATGCGCATGAGGGCAAACCCACAATCTCAGCATCTGTGGGAGTGGCAGTAGTCTCAAGGTCACTGTCAATGTCGACCACATCAGACACCGAAAAGTTCATCTCCCGATAGAGGCACTCCAGGAGAGGTTACATTATCTCATCGGCAACTGTCATGGGGTTGTCAGAATGCGATGCCTCATCCTTAAATCCAGCTGCAACGACTTTATCCCAGACCGATTTCAGCTTTGAGACAGAATCCAGAAGTGTAACAGAAAGGTCAGTGGCAATGAAACCTGCATCAATGAGCTGGACCAGCCTTGAAAGCATTGTTGATCTGTGGTGGACTTTCAGATTTTGAATTATTCCCTGGTCGCAGGGCTGAAGTTTGCATGTGGCATTTGGTGGCAAGAACATAATTTCTGTCGCTTTGAGGTTCTGTACCTTTGGATGGGCGGAACAATTATCGATGACCAATAACACTTTGTGTTGTTGTCAGTGCATGACCAGGTTAAAAGACCGTGGCCAATTGACGAAAAGCTGTGAAGTCATCCATGCCTTGGAATTGGCGACATAGTCTACAGGTAGCTTCCTGAGCAACGGGGACGATCGAATTTACCGATGACGAGAAGTGGCCATTTTTCTGTTCCGTCCATGTTAGCGCACACTATGGCGATGATCCTTCTTTCGATGTCTTACAACCATGGCATTTCTTACAACCATGGCATTTCTTACCACCATGGCATTTCTTACAACCATGGCATTTCTTACAACCATGGCATTTCTTACCACCATGGCATTTCTTACCACCATGGCATTTCTTACAACCATGGCATTTCTTACAACCATGGCATTTCTTACAACCATGGCATTTCTTACCACCATGGCATTTCTTACAACCATGGCATTTCTTACCACCATGGCATTTCTTACAACCATGGCATTTCTTACCACCATGGCATTTCTTACAACCATGGCATTTCTTACCACCATGGCATTTCTTACAACCATGGCATTTCTTACAACCATGGCATTTCTTACAACCATGGCATTTCTTACAACCATGGGATTTCTTACAACCATGGCATTTCTTACAACCATGGCATTTCTTACCACCATGGCATTTCTTACAACCATGGCATTTCTTACCACCATGGCATTTCTTACAACCATGGCATTTCTTACCACCATGGCATTTCTTACAACCATGGCATTTCTTACCACCATGGCATTTCTTACAACCATGGCATTTCTTACCACCATGGCATTTCTTACCACCATGGCATTTCTTACAACCATGGCATTTCTTACAACCATGGCATTTCTTACCACCATGGCATTTCTTACCACCATGGCATTTCTTACAACCATGGCATTTCTTACCACCATGGCATTTCTTACAACCATGGCATTTCTTACCACCATGGCATTTCTTACAACCATGGCATTTCTTACCACCATGGCATTTCTTACCACCCTGGCATTTCTTACCACCATGGCATTTCTCACAACCATGGCATTTCTCACAACCATTGCATTTCTTACAACCATGGCATTTCTTACCACCATGGCATTTCTTACAACCATGGCATTTCTTACAACCATGGCATTTCTTACAACCATGGCATTTCTTACAACCATGGCATTTCTTACCACCATGGCATTTCTTACAACCATGGCATTTCTTACAACCATGGCATTTCTTACCACCATGGCATTTCTCACAACCATGGCATTTCTTACAACCATGGCATTTCTTACAACCATGGCATTTCTTACCACCATGGCATTTCTTACAACCATGGCATTTCTGCTACACACCATTTGCGCCACATGTCTCGCTTTCCCGGTTCACACACAAATCGTGTGGTGCGAGAAACGTCGACGTGGCGTTTTATACCCGCGGGCCTTCGACGTGTTAAACCCGCGGGCCTTCGACGTTTAGACTCTAGTAGAATAAACTTACCAAATCGAGTTAACGATGAAAAAAATATAAGAGCATACGATGAAATAAAGTCGATTTATCCGAAAATTCGACTTAAGCGAAGTCTACTTATCCGGATTATTGTATATGTTATAAAATACAAAGACAGCCGGGGCAGGAGAAAAACTTCGACTTAAGCGATTTCGAATTAAGTGGAGTGCACAGTATATACATGCACATATATATATATATATATATATATTTCGAATTAAGTGGAGTGCACAGTATATATATATATATATATATATATACACACATATATATATATATATATATATATATATATATATATATATATATATATATATATATATATATATATATATATATATATATATATATATATATACTGTGCACTCCACTTAATTCGAACTCGCTTAGTAAAGCACACATACCAAGAGGTATGCCTGGATGCGCAAACGAATATATATATATACATATATATATATATATATATATATATATATATATATATATATATATATATATATATATATATATATAGATATATACATACATCTATATATATATACATACATCTATATATATATATATATATATATCATACCACTTAGTATTTGTGCTTTACCACGCATGAGCGAATAATGTTGCGGTGGTATATTCCTGTCGCGAACATCGGCAAATATAATATGTTATTTTATGCACATTACCAAGAATACACAACTCGTGTTTCAGGAAGACTGTCAAGAGTAAGCGAATCTAGAGAGACAGATGCAACTATCACTGGACACTCTCGCTACGTCTACAAACTCACATACGACTCGTTCCATGTGCACCTGTCATTGCTGAGACACGCGTGTCATCGATATCACTAGAGATACCAAGATGTCAGAACCTAATGTTACTTTGTTCAGTGTTGTGGTGAGTGGAACGAGCGAGACAGGCGTGCCTGTGAGCGTTACGGACGTCTACACGAAAGACAGAAATGAAGTTTCATCCGCAGTAGTTTCGACGATTGGATTACCACACGTAACGACTAATAAAAAATCACCCACGCATGTGACATCCAGGCAAGCGCCGACGCAAACGGTACCAAGTACGTTCAGTTTAACCATGAAAACAGCTTCCGCAATAACGGTAACTGAACAAACAACTTCTAGTACACATGAATCTAAACAAGACAGCGTTTTCTTGACACCCGAGAGGCCAGTGTTCATTAAAACAACAAATACACACACACCTCCGGCTTCAACAACATACACAGAAACATCTCAAGTGTCGACTACATCCAACCACGCACCTGAGATATCAAGCACATCCTTCCAAACATCCCAGGACGCAACGACGTCCATCCAAAAAGATCCTCAGGCCTCAACTGTATCCATCCAAATACCTCAGGTCTCAACTATATCCATCAAAATACCTCAGGTTTCAACTACACCCAACCAAGATCCTCAGGCCTCAACCTCGTTGAAGAAAACCGCATCTGTAACACCGTCAGCTGAACAGTTAACGTCCAATACATCCTCATCCTCCCAAACATTACACGCTACCTCTCAACACCGTACATCAGTTTCTGCCGCACCGATAGCCAGCGAAATTACTCTAGCGGAATCGACTGCAAACCATACAATAAGCGCATCAACAGAATCCACACAAGCCGTGCTCTCAACTGACTCGACCCGGGCGTCGTCCGTCCAAATCACATTGAGTCAGACAGTTTCTGTGATGAACAACTCGCAGCCAGTGACGATACGTAGCGCGGTAACGACAGTAGCAACCGCTGTTAAAACTTCTCACTCGAAACACAGACTTAGTGACACTGTCTCAGCCAGTAACAGAAAGGGAGAGGAAACTACAGCTCTTAGAACACACAAGACGTCTTCGACTGGTATCAACACATCCGCCCATAGCGCCACCTGGCGAACAACTGTTGCGTCATCGGTTCAACAAATGTCTGTGCTGCCGTCAGGCGGGATTGATGGTACTACAGTGCCAGTGGTCATTGTCGGGGCAGCTGGAGCGTTTGTTGTGTGTTCACTCCTAGTCACGATCACCCTGTGGCTTTATAGGTCAGTCATTAATGTCTTTATCAACAACAACACGCGTAAATGGCCAGAATCACCGAATGTTAACGTTTCAACTTGTAAAATATGTTTATCTCCAGTATTAAAATGCTGCACATCGCAGAGGAGGCTTAGAACGGGCGCTTGTTGCACGGCACGCTATTCGACGAAGAAGAAAGCGTAAAGGCTTATTATGTAATACCTAGCGATAACAATTTATTGTGTTCATTTGCTTGGCACTTAGGCTGCAAAGTATGTATTTTATAAAATATTTATTTATACTAATGAGTGTAAATTTAGACCACAGTATGTGTTAATTGGCGTATTTGCAATTTGAAAATAAATTTATAAAAAAATCAATTAAAGATGCAATTAATGTTTTATTGATTGCTTCGTTAGGAGAAAATACCTTTCATCACAAAGGAGAACCAAATTCAAACATTCTACCATTTTACCGAATACCATCAAAATGTTCATGTGTGGTTTAATTTTCGAATAAACGTGAAACGTGTACATAAGCAGATCGCGGTTGAATATGCAGTGATTCGTGTCGAAAGGCGTTTTTATTGATATGTATGGCTGTATCAATTGCAGATGGCGTCACTCGTCCGCGTACGAGAGCGACTACACGGAGCCAATCGAGGCTTACAGAGGAAGCTTCTCGAAGCAAACCGTCACGAGTGAGACGAACCTGAACTCGAGGAGGTCAAGTCGCGGTGATATCGTCAGCGAAGGCGACCATGTAAGTGTGGTTTGCGACCACAGTTACTGTATAGACGACCACGACAACGCCTGCTCGGTGGTGGCCCTGCCGCGGTACGTCATGGGTTATCGCTTCATCAAGACGCCAAGTAGCGGACGCCGCCATTCGACGGCGGCCTACGGAGACTTGCGCAGTGTCGAGTATATCACTATCCCCGTAAACCAGTCGCTGCCCGATCTCAGCCAGAATTCCGCGGTCTTCCACGACGTCGAAGACGGGCTGCGAACCGCTAAACACGCCGCTTTGGTCTATCGCGAATCGAGGGAACACGAGCGTAACCGGATACCACGAGATCGACGTGGTTCAGGTCCGTCCCTGCCCGCGCCTCGGGAACGCAGGTTCATTCCAAGGCAGTCGAGCGGACGCCGGCTGCCTCGGTACGGACTTGGCAGTCCTCGCTGGGATCACAGCAGAGAGGTGACTCAGTGGCCGTGTCTGCCACTCGACACTTCGTCCCTCCAGGGCCACAGTGTATGTTGATTTCCCTCATCACGTATGCGTAAAGAGATGACATTTGAAATTCGGAAATTTAAGCCACTGCATTCATGCGTCGGTGGGCGGAACACAACGCGTAGCAGAACGTCCTGCTAAATTACAATAATCCTGAATATCATTCTAGAAAATCATACGCACTACAAGAATAGTTAATTTTATCGGCCGGTTCACCATTTCTCAACATGGCGAGACGTTGATTATGCAACACTTTGGCAAGTGGCAGATTCACTACTTGGTAAATAAGCTGCATGTAGTCGTTATCAATCAAACTGATAATAAAGAATTGTGTGATCTTCGCTCGACACCTATCAACCGACGAATGTCATAATATAGCGTGGCGTCGTCACTAGACGGTGGTTCATACGAAACTGCGGATTACATTGGATGTTGTAGTGCTTCATTCCCCAGTCAGCCTCATCAACATCCACAA
>OY759265.1:2903015-2905515 GCA_963662155.1 Lamellibrachia columna | reverse complement strand
AACACATGTTACTGGTGTAAGTTCTACGGTTGGACTACAACACATGTTATTGGTGTAAGTTCTACGGCTGGACTACAACACATGTTATTGGTGTAAGTTCTACGGTTGGACTACAACACATGTTATTGGTGTCAGTTTTACGGCTGGACTACAACACATGTTATTGGTGTAAGTTCTACGGTTGGACTACAACACATGTAATTGGTGTAAGTTTTACGGCTGGACTACAACACATGTTATTGGTGTAAGTTCTACGGTTGGACTACAACACATGTTATTGGTGTAAGTTTTACGCCTGGACTACAACACATGTTATTGGTGTAAGTTTTACGGCTGGACTACAACACATGTTATTGGTGTAAGTTCTACGGTTGGACTACAACACATGTTATTGGTGTAAGTTTTACCCCTGCACTACAACACATGTTATTGGTGTAAGTTCTACGGCTGGACTACAACACATGTTATTGGTGTAAGTTCTACGGCTGGACTACAACACATGTTATTTGTGTAAGTTCAACGGTTGGACTGCAACACATGTTATTGGTGTAAGTTCTTTCCGGTGGACTACAACACATGTTATTTGTGTAATTTCAACGGTTGGACTACAACACATGTTATTGGTGTAAGTTCAACGGTTGGACTACAACACATGTTATTGGTGTAAGTTCTACGGTTTGACTGCAACACATGTTATTTGTGTAAGTTCTACGGTTGGACTGCAACACATGTTATTGGTGTAAGTTCTTTCCGGTGGACTACAACACATGTTATTTGTGTAAGTTCAACGGTTGGACTACAACACATGTTATTTGTGTAAGTTCAACGGTTGGACTACAACACATGTTATTTGTGTAAGTTCAACGGTTGGACTACAACACATGTTATTTGTGTAAGTTCTACGGTTGGACTGCAACACATGTCATTGGTGTACGTTCTACGGTTGGACTACAACACATGTTATTGGTGTAAGTTCTTTCCGGTAGACTACAACACATGTTATTTGTGTAAGTTCAACGGTTGGACTACAACACATGTTATTTGTGTAAGTTCAACGGTTGGACTACAACACATGTTATTTGTGTAAGTTCTACGGTTGGACTGCAACACATGTTATTGGTGTACGTTCTACGGTTGGACTACAACACATGTTATTGGTGTAAGTTCTACGGCTGGACTACAACACATGTTATTGGTGTAAGTTCTACGGCTGGACTACAATACATGTTATTGGTGTAAGTTCTACGGCTGGACTACAACACATGTTATTGGTGTAAGTTCTACGGTTGGACTACAACACATGTTATTGGTGTAAGTTCTACGGCTGGACTACAACACATGTTATTGGTGTAAGTTCTACGGTTGGACTACAACACATGTTATTGGTGTAAGTTTTACGGCTGGACTACAACACATGTTATTGGTGTAAGTTCTACGGTTGGACTACAACACATGTTATTGGTGTAAGTTCTACGGCTGGACTACAACACATGTTATTGGTGTAAGTTCTACAGTTGGACTACAACACATGTTATTGGTGTCAGTTTTACGGCTGGACTACAACACATGTTATTGGTGTAAGTTCTACGGCTGGACTACAACACATTTTATTGGTGTAAGTTTTACGGCTGGACTACAACACATGTTATTGGTGTAAGTTCTACGGCTGGACTACAACACATGTTATTGGTGTAAGTTTTACGCCTGGACTACAACACATGTTATTGGTGTAAGTTCTACGGCTGGACTACAACACATGTTATTGGTGTAAGTTCTACGGCTGGACTACAACACAAGTTATTTGTGTAAGTTCAACGGTTGGACTGCAACACATGTTATTGGTGTAAGTTCTACGGTTGGACTACAACACATGTTATTTGTGTAAGCTCAACGGTTGGACTACAACACATGTTATTGGTGTAAGTTCAACGGTTGGACTACAACATATGTTATTGGTGTAAGTTCTAAGGTTGGACTGCAATACATGTTATTTGTGTAAGTTCAACGGTTGGACTACAACACATGTTATTTGTGTAAGTTCTACGGTTGGACTGCAGCACATGTTATTGGAGTAAGTTCTACGGTTGGACTACAACACATGTTATTGGTGTAAGTTCTACGGTTGGACTACAACACATGTTATTGGTATAAGTTCTACGCGAGCAGTTGGAAACAAATAGTTATGGTTGTGAATGTTAGCAATATAATCTAAGTAACATTAGCAAGAAAATAACAAATGTGTAGTATAGGCTAAGACAACGTAAAGAGGGGGTTGCACATAGGCGAGCCATTGGTGGATTCTCAATAAGCCAATGTCTTCCTTGTCCACTTACCATCTGGGTGTTTTGCTTGGGATGGCGATCTTGTTAAATCTAGCTAAATAGTGTATGGCGCAACTAAGCATTAATAGATACGAATCAGGCACAACATGTCTCAAGACGAAAACTGCTCTTTATTTCCTTACTTCACACTCTTTGATTATGAATATTTACTATTTTTT